>CABHPQ010164174.1:0-22329 GCA_902168405.1 Peromyscus aztecus
GACCTTCTCAATCATGCTTTTGGTAGGGCAGCATCTTAGAACTTTCAAGACCTGCCATGTTTAGTTAGCGGCTCCAGAATGTCCGGAGCTCCCAAACCATGTGGGCTTTATTTTCAGAACTCTCTCCATTTAGAGCCCAGAAACCATGCAATAAAAAGGTCAAGTCATTAAAGAATCCAAAGATGGATGAAAAGCTCCAGCTGAGCATCCAGTCACCAGCCAATATCAACTGCCAGCCATGTGGGCGGCACCTTGGACATGCAGCACATGGAGCTTGGACATCCAGCTACAACCTCAGGACACTCCCAGTGAGAAACTCTCAGCTGAGCTCAGTCAGCCCACAGAAGGAAGGAAAATGTACAAACTTGTTTGCTTGCTTGTTTCTAATCTACAAAATGTTGACGTGGATTCTTATAGTATTTTACCTATAATAAACTAGAGGAAACACCTCTCATATCTTTTCCTGTCTCTTACCAGAGGACTATTGAGGAACATGCTTGAACGTTAAATGCTGATGTTAACCTCTGCTCTCATTTTGAAATGAGGCATCTTGAACCACTCTGGACTATACAATTAGTTAACACAAAGCACTTAAATCTAGACCCTAAAATCATGGGTGGTTGCTTAGGACTCAGATAATGATACAATACATTAAAATATCCTGAACTTGCCATTTATGCTTTGGATGAAGGATTGGCAAACTTTCATGGACCTGAAAGTAAACATTCTAGGCTTTGTGAGGCGTGCAGTATCTACAACCACCATTGAGTTTCTATTTATAAAGCAAAGTACCTATAGAAAATATATAAACACATAGTGCGATCATGCCCCTCTTTTCAAGGCTTGGAGGGCTTTGTGGATTTCAGACTCAGTGTACATACAGAGTTGTTGGATGTGCCTAGATCCAGTTTGGGCTAGTCTATTAGGAACCTGCCTGAAGTCATGACTTCTTCTCTCACTGAGGTACAAAAGCTTTGTCAAAAAGGAACTTATTCCACTTCATATTTTAATTTAAAAAGTATTCAAGACTTGAAGTGTTAAAAAAAAAAAACAAGAAATTTGGAGACTTCAGTAGGATTTGTAAAAACATATCACACATTCTACTTCCAATGGTCACTTAGAATTAACAAAATTAAGGATGCCAAGATACTTGCTCACGAAACAGAAAACCAAAAAATCCTGCCCTCTCAGGGATATTTATTAAAAGAAAGTTATTAAATATTTAGCAATATACACAAAAAGGCTCAAGCTTCTTGGCTTCTTTTCTTTCTTCCTTTTTTCCTTTCCTTCTCCTAGATGCTGCAGTTCTGAAACAAAGGTCTAAAAACTTATAGCAGCTTTTTGATCTTTGACTTCAGAGAGAATTTTAGGGCCTAAAGTTTACTGTTCACATAACTCACAAAAATATGCCCCTGATCTATCCATAACTAATAGCTGGTTGACAAAATGAATAATACTATTAAAAAGGAAATGAGTTATGGTAACTTTATATAAAGTGATGAATCGCTCAGCGTTGCCAAGTTAAGTACTGACTGGAGGCTACAAGGAATGAAAGGTGGGGATTTCATTAAACGTGGAAACATGACTGGAAGTAAAATAAAGTACATTGAAATAAAATATACAAGGGTCCAGTAAGCATGTTCCATGTTAAGGCAGAAATCCAATTTCTTACTCAGAGTGCATAAAACAGAAGAATGATCTAATGAAGTCTTAAATGAAGGCTCTAACAAGCATTCTCAGATAAGAATCATACTGTTTCAGTTTACCATTTCCCTTTTTACTCCTGGCAAATGCCAGGTGCATTTGAATGAAAACCTATTCACACTGACTTAAAATTTGTGTATCTCATTGTGTGTAGACATGGGTATGGGGAAGTGAGAGTCAGAGAAAAAACTCTGAAGAGTGGTGAATCAGATATTTTAAAAGATGGTGCAGGGAGGAAGATGAAGAGATGAAGAAGAGTTCCCTATTATCCCAGGTGTGGTGGTGCGTGACTGTAACCTCCGCACTTAGGAGGCTGAGGCAGGAGAAGCAGGAGTTCAAAGATAGACATCGGGACAAAACAGAAAAGTTCTAGATAAAATAGAAAAGGTGCCAAGCCAGAATGGGCTATGCTGTGAGATCCAGTTTCAAAAATCAAAAGAAGTAAGATGGATTCTGAAGTTAAAGGCAATGTCAACAATGCAAATTTGGTAGCTGTGGTGGTCTGAATGTAGTTGGTCCCCATGATCTCACAGGGAGTGGCACTATTAGGAGGTGTGGCTTTGTTGAAGGTGGTATGGCCTTATTGGAGGAAGTGTGTCACTGTGGGGGTGGGCTTTGAGGTTTCCTATGCTCAGGATACCACCCAGTGTCTCAGTCGACTTCCTGTTGCCTGCAAGATCTAGGACTCTCTCAGCTATTCCTCCAGCACCAAGTCTGCCTGCATGCCGCCATGCTCTCCGCCATGATGGTAATGTAAGCAAGCCCCCTCAATGAAATGTTTTATTTATAAGAGTTGCCATGGTCATGGTGTCTCTTCACAGCGAGAGAAATCATCGCTAAGACAGTAGTTAAATGGTGGATAGCAGAATAAAATAATACTCTCTTAAAAAGAGGGACACATTTGTTTAAACATTTTAAGAAAAATTTCCCTTGTGTACAGGCTTTTACAACCAAAAAATCAGAAAGAAATTTAGAACACAATTACTAAACAGAAATTAGGCACAGACAGTAGTCCTTTACCGACAAGTCGCCATCATTTCTACTTGGCTAAGTACAAACAACTTGTAGTAAACAGAGACGTTTTCTGGTGACAACAAGAAGCAAAAGGGGGCAGGCAGCACAGGAAGAGGAAGACACAAATAGATACAGAAGATGTGGATACAGTGCTTGCCCAGCACATGCAGGGCCCTGGTAAAATCCTAGCCCTGGAGGAAAGACAAAAGTCACCTTTGACCATTGCAAGTTGCCTAGCCCATGTGGCCTCTTTATCAGGCAGAGCCATGGACCTTCTGAACACTGTTTAAAATCTATGTAATATTCATAAAGTTCTGGGCATTCAAGCCATGATACCTCTTAATCCCTGAAGTCACTGAAAGTAGGAACTACATGGAAAGTAGAACTGAATTAGGAAATAGCAATGGCTATTAATACAAGTGTCCATTAAGATTCACTTGTCGGAGTAAAGTCACCAATGTTCACTGATGGGAGGTGCATAGGTGCTGAGGTTGGAAGACCGTTTCCAAGTCAGATGCTATTTTGTAAATAGTGTGGCTTGTCTCCATCAGCATTAAAGTAAAGGACCTGTTAGTACTACTCATGATAAGGACTGCTTCTTGAACCTAAAGGCATTGCTTAACTTGGAGACCATGCAACCAAATTTGCTCAGAATTTTTCATGGGTTGTGTAAGCCATGCATCTACATGTTAACTAAAAAGACATGCTAATCAGGTTATAAAACATGCAGATATACTAAGAATATGGTTCTGCTATTCCCAGCAGAAGACGGCAGAGGCAATGGCCAGAGCAAGGGACTGCTTCAGGAGGCCATCAGTCCCCTTCTGAATCCCACATTCTTGTTGCCCTGGTTCCGCTCAGCATCATTAACATTCCAGGGTCCAAGGTTCCAGTTTTCCAAAAACAAAGCGAGAGTACATTTTATCAGTAAAGTCTTCCGAACCATGCTTTGTCAAATGCCTAAAACAGTTTTACAGTCACGGTGTTGGTGTGTCTCAAGGAAGGGAAAATAAAATGCCATTCTGAATGCATGACACAAATACAAGTAAGTTAGACAGAGTCAAGAATTAGTAGACCAACGATTTTCTGGATGACAGATGGATGAAACAGTCAGAAAATATGTTAAATGTTGACAGTAAAAAGCAACCCCAGATGAGTTACAGCAAAAAAAACCAAAAAGGCACCAATTTTGCTTTTCTGGACTACACAATAGAACATACATGTTAAGACAACTTAAAGAATGTTTAACTCACTTACCCAAAATAAACATGTAGCAGGAATCTTAAAAGTTCTTATTAATAAAAATCAAACCTGAGGCCTATTATTGGGGTGAATGCTGGAAGGTCAGAGAGACAGAACAGGTCACAGCTTCCTAACCTTGCCAGTTCCTCAGCTGGTCCTGTTTCCTCAGACTGGAAGCCTCTGAGTCCTCATCCAGAATGGGTCTCAGCTGAACTGTAGCTCAAAAGCCTAAAAGTTTAACCAGCCTAATGCTTAACCAGCCAAATGCTTAACCAGCCAAATGCTTTTAGTTTCTGGTCTCCATACCTTATATATCTTTCTGTTTTTGCTATCACTCCGTGGGATTAAAAGCGCACTTTGGGATTAAAGGCGAGTGTCACCATGCCTGGCTGTTTCCACTGTGGCCTTGAACTCACAGAGATCCAGAGGGATTTCTGCCTCTGGAATGCTGGGATTAAAGGTGTGTGCTACCACTGCCTATCCTTTATGTTTAATATTGTGGCTGTCCTGTTCTCTGACCCCAGATAAGTTTATTAGGGTGCACAATATTTTCTGGAACACAATACCACCACATAAACATTTGCTTTCTATTCCTTTTAAATGCACACAAGTGGATTTAATAAACAGTAATCTACTTTTGTATCAAATACTTTAATATTTTAAACAAATGTCATTAAAATGCAAAATTACCTGTTGCATTCAATTTGAAGAGAATTGATGACCCAACCATTAACAGGGAAATTCACAGGACAGTCTCATAACTAAGAAAAATTCATATTTTTTCTTTTGTAAATTTCAAGATCCCCCTTTTAAGTATACAAAGACATGAATATTCTAAAATATACACTATTTTATAAATGATGAGGATAACGAGCTTTGGGGATATTACCTTTAATATTTAGAATTTCACTTGCAAATCCTCCTGAGCCCCACTAATAAACTATAATGGGTCAGAGACATCTTTCTTTCAGGTGAAAAGCAGAAGTAACTCCTCATTACCTGCTGTCAGTAAATGTGTCTCCCTCGAGCCTTCAGAAATGCTCTTTTGGTGCAGACAGCTTATTGCTTAAAGTCTCTTCCCCCAGAGTGTTCCAACTTGCTGATTCTTGGGGCCTGAGCAACGAAGCTCTACTCTCACCCCTGACCTGAGGAGTTGGAGCCTTTTAAGGTAAGTAAAGCCCTTTTGCAGTCACAGAATCTTTCCTGATTTATTCCCTTGTGGAAGTCTTCCCTGTGAGGTCTCCTTAGAATCAACACAAGACTAACCCAAGGCAGTGGGCTGAAGATTGGGGACATTTTTTTTCTCTTTCTGGAGTTTGTACACATTTAAAGTGGCACGTAGGACAAAACCAAAATTAGCAAGTGAAATAATTTTATCATAGAAAACAATCACCATGCCAACAGCTACCTTCTGCCCTCCAATGGGGATTAAAGAAGCTAAGCATTGTGAAAATGATTGGACCCTGAGAGCAGGGACTGTCACTCCACAAGGGCAGAAATAGCCACTGCTTATTCAGTGGCTGTGCCAATCGCCTAGAACAGAGCCAGACACGTGATGGACCCCAAGCTTTGCTGAATGGATGAGTTAGATGGTGTAATTAATAGTACATAGCCAAAATAACGAAGTGAAATACAGTGAAACAGATATCTATTTTAGGCAGTGTGATCTATATAAAGCAACTGTGGTCATTTCTGACCAGTTCATTGAGAGTGGTCAACAAATCAAGGTCGACAAAAATAAGTGTCGTCAATGTGTTAAAATTATTTAAATCACATTTTATGATTCTTTTCCCAGGTCAATATATAAAGACTCAGAACTTATGCTGAAGGGTTTCAGATGTGAGTCGATGGTAACATGCTTGCCTACCATGCATAAGGCCCCAATTCAGTCTCCACCACTGACCAAAACCAAAACAAACTGATACCTCATTGGTTATTTCCCAAAGAGATCTATTGTTATCTTTGGGGGAGGGGGGGACAGCTCTTCTAAGAATGCTACAGAATGTCAGTCACAGGCTGCCGATGTACCTTGGTACAGCATTTGCTTGCACAGCTTGTATGAGACCGTGAGGTCAGCCCCTGGTTGTGGGAGTGACATCGGCCACACCCCCTCACCTGATCCCCAGATGATCCTTAAAGCCATGGTCATTTTACAGCTTCACAAGTGCTAGATGAAGGAGTTCCTGCCTTTACTAAGACAGGGCAGCACCGTTTAAAATGAAGGCAGTGTTCAGAAAACTGCATTCTCTCCTAAATTCTACACATAAATGAGTGTAGATCCAGTTTTAAGCAGCATATTTTTGGTCATGCATTTACAGCGGTTTTCCCTCCCTCTCTTTAGATTCTTTTCTAGCTTGAAAATGTGGATTCTTCCTTCACAAAAATGCATTTTGAAACAAAGGGTTGCTTGTTCATATTAAAATTAACCTAGGAAAAAAAATGGACTCCTCAATGAGGATTGAAGTAATCATTTGGTAAAACATACACTACAGTAGAATATTTTAAATTATGCTCTCTTAATTACTTTTTTTTAAAAAAAAACTCACTTTTTTTTTGCATTTGGACACTTGAGTAAGTATACCAAAATGAATATGTTCTTGTAAAATAAATAATGTTGGAAACCCCTTCTCCATTAATCACAATATTTGGAGTGAAACGAGTATGTGTACAAACTTATTTTGTGGGTTACTGAGCTACCCATGCTAATTTGCACTTAGTTTAACCACTGAGAAGTCAACAAAGGTTACAGCTATGTGATTTTGCATGCCTGAAACTCAATCACCAGCAATTTCAGAATTCTTTAAAAATAACTTCCATGAACACAATTCTAAACCTGCAAATCACCAAATCGTCTTGAAAAAAAATGTTACTTGTGTGACATTATTTACTTATTTGTGGACACGTGAACCTATCTCTCACATTTTTAATCTGTAATATTTGAAAAAGAGCTGTGTTCACGTCTCCTAGGCACACAAGCGTTTCCAAGGCTCATAGACCCTGCCGTAAGTTGAGCTCGCTCCTCTCCCAGGGTGCAAACGGCTTTCCCAGCGCTTAGGTTCTACACTCTGTGGACGAGACCGGTGTTAATAATTTCATTTGTTCCGTTCTGTTAGTAGCCATTTCAAGTGAAAGACCAGGACAGGTTCTAAACACGCTAAATTCTATAAAGCCATTAGCAATAAATTTGATCTGGCAGTTTGCTGGGACAATGGAAACTGTTGAAAGGCGTGTTAGTCACTCCGGCCGAACCCACCGGAATTGAAAGAATGAGTTAAGATCATCTAAGGACGCAGTAAAAAAATCATCATCATCATCATCATCATCATCATCATCATCATCATCCTCATCCTCATCCTCATCCTCATCCTCATCCTCCAGTTGGATCGCAGTTTCCCAGTCGCTTGGAGACTTTGTTAAGGTCTGGCTTCAGCTTTATGCACCTCGTATTTAACTCAGCTGCCGGCAGCCTTCCATCCAATCCCACTAGTTAGGTTTTATTCGGTAAAAATAAAAATAAATACATACTTATATATAATTAATATAAATAAAATATATTCAAATATAAAAATTATCAATAAACTCAAAGTGCCCTTCTTTCAGTAAATTCCTGTTTATAGGTGAACTTCCTACTTTAGTTGCCATTCAACAGTTTATCAGCTAGCTCAGAACGATGCAAGCCTCGGTCGGCATTGATCTTTACACCTCAAGAGATCCAAACTGTGAAAGGGAACAGAAATCCAAAGTTTGTGCAACTCTTTTCAAACCATCGACCCCCAGCAAGGCAGCGGCAAGATTTCCTGTCCCTAAGCCCCGCGCACCGCACAGTTCTGCCAACAACTTTCCGGAGACGCAGTGCTGACCTTGGGGACCCGAGCCAGGCAGCTAGAAAGAAATGCCAAAGCCGGAGTATCCCCGCTGAGATCAAACTGCCCTGGAAGCCCAGCCACCTGTTGAAGAAGGAGGCTTGGAATGACAGGGCTGGATGGGGTGGAGAGAAAAGATACCAGAACTGGTGTCCCCTTCCTAACTCCACAAGTGGCATCTGTACCCCAGCTCAGCCCGCTGCAGCGGGCCACCCGGGTAGCACTCCTCCGGAGCTGGGCGAGGCTCACCAACCAAGACGGGGCTTTTGGCTGAGGGTTCAGCGGCAGGGCTCACCTGGGGCTGAGGTTCCCATAGAGCTGAGGCTCCCCTGGAACCAAGGCTTCCCCTTCCCCGGGCTAAGGTTCTCTTGGGCTGAGGCTCCCCTAGACTGAAGTTCCTCTGGGCCGAGGCTGCCCTGGGTCGAGGCTTCCCTGGGCTGAAGTTTCCCTGGGCTCAGGCTCCTCTGGATTGAGGCTCCTGTGGGTCGAGGCTCCCCTGGGCTGAGGTCCCCCTGGGTCTAGGCTCGCCTAGATCGAGGTTCCCTTGGGACCAAGGTTCCCCAGGGCTAATGCTCTCCTGGACTGTGGCTCTCCTGGGCTCTGCCTTGACCAAAGCTCACCTGGGGCTGAGGGTTGGAAGGCACTGTCTCGGTCCCCTGGAACCCGGCCGGGCATCTGGAAGGCCCAGCGCGCACCGTAGGGCCCGGCTGGGCACAGCTTGAGCGGCACTGGGCTGGCAGGCAGCGGTCGCAGCTGCGGACACTCGGGACCCGGCGCGGGGCGCGGGGGCGGGGGTGCGTGCGTGGGCCCGGCCCCTGCGCGCAGCAAGTTCTCAATCAGGAAACTCTTGCCCAGGCTGCCGAAGCCCGGCGCTGGGAGGCCTAGGAGTGCCGAGGACGCCACCACATCCCAGTAGGCTCCGGCCTGGGCTGCCACGGCGCTGGGCAGCATGGTGCGCGCCCGCTGCCCGGGAGCCGCGGGGAGCGAGTGCGCTGGGACGGGGACTGGGAAGGGATCGGGAAGGCGAGGTGCGTCCCTGGCCCTCGGCGGCGCCTCTGGCAGAGTCAGGGAGCAGTCTGCAGATCAGGACAGGGTTTTCACACCACCACGGAAGGTGTGTCCGGCCCATCCATTCATGTCATCCTGCCCACAAAGTGACAGATGCGGCCAACAATGGGGGCAATGAGAGTCCGGGCTCCAGCGAGGGGAGGGGACTCTTGCTGAGGAGGTGGGCGTGGAGGGGACGGGGAAAGGGGCGCTGCCACTCTGCCTGCCAAGCCTTGACCCTGGTGATGGAGCCCTGGGCTCTCTGGTATTGGTTATCATGAACTTCTAGGGGCACGAACTGGGTCGCTGAAGCGCGGTTGTCATCAGGGAGAGTGGAAAATGTTAACATTTGGGTGTCTCTGTTATACGGAGAAAGGAGATAGCTTTTCTTGGATATTTTGCAAAATTCGTTTCCAGTGATTTCATGTCAGGCTATCTTTTTTAGTAAGATACGTTTTAAGGATTCTGGAGAGAGGTGGCTACACCTACAGTCTAGAAGAGATGATGTAATCAGTTTTGATTCAAAGTAGAGCCTGGGGCTGAAGAGATGGTTTACAATGCCGGCTGCTCCAACAGAAGTCCCGAGTTCAGTTCTCAGCGTCCCATGTAACTCCAGCTCCAGGGGATTGGATGCTCTCTTAGGGCCTCTACCGGCCCCTACACACAAGGGCACATACCCACAAAAGGACATCTAACTAAAAATAAAATATTTTTTAAAAAGATCTTATTCTGTAACCATTGCCAGTAGGATACTTCTCTAAAGAGAGAGAGAGACAAAAATACTACATTATTTAGAATAACACTGCTTTTTTTTTTGTCTGAAAACTTAAGTATTCTTAGTTAACTGTTTGTGGAGACTGGACCAGATGGAGTGTGTGTGTGTGTGTGTGTGTGTGTGTGTGTGTGTGTGAGAGAGAGAGAGAGAGAGAGAGAGAGAGAGGGCCTTTTAACTACAAGACTTCAAAAGCCTCTGACTTTGGAAGCTGTCAATGGAGTGTTAAAACTGTGACTCCAATTAACACTTACGCTCTTTCCCTAATTTAGATGTATTTATTTAGGATAAGACTTTATTAGAGTTTCTGCAGAGTTTGCACTCACATGTCTGGTTTTATTTCTTGCCCTAAAAATAATTTGGGCTTGGTTTCAATTTACTTAAAAGCCCGTCTTGAGTTGCCAGGTTAGGAAGCTAATTTTCCTTTTAAGATTTCATGTCTTGGGAGCTGTCAAGATGGTTTGATGGGTAAAGGCACTTGCCATCAAAAATGATGACCAAAGTTTGATCTCCGGAATCCACACAGTGGGAGAGAACTGACTTCCAAACTTTGTCCTCTGAGTTCCACACAACTGTCATGGAATACACACACACACACACACACACACACACACACACACACACACACCACAAGCACTCGATTCTTGCTGTTGTTTCATCTTTTGGTGAGTTGGTTGCTTTATGCTTTACTGACACCAGATATGTACAACACTTTCTAAAGATCCCTCCTCAAAGATCACCCTCAATAGCCAAATTCATAAAGCTGTCATTGCTTTCTAATATAGTAGACAGTTTTATCACAGTAGTAATGTGAGCAAAATTATGTGCAAGGCTGAGGTAGATCACCAGGATACATTCACTTATTGATTTTAGTTAACAGGCCTTCATTGAACATGTAATATGTTTTGAGCATGGTGGTAGTCCTAGAAATATGTAGAAAAGATCTAGTCCTCGCCCCATAGGAACTCTCAGCAAAGCAATGTACGAGGAAGGACTTCACGCCTGAGGGAATATGAGAGCTAGAACCTTCTGGAAGTCTTCCCAGAACGGAGTCTCCAAAGACTACAGTAGCATTTGAAAGGGAACATATGGAGTTGTGACTATTGAGATGAGGGGTGGAGTAGAAATTAGATGGTCACCGTCGTCCCTTCACGGTGTCTTCCATCTCCTCTGGGTGTTTGCGGGCAAGCTTGGTAGCCAACACTTTACCCATGTTAGCTCATTTATATCTTCACATTACCGTGGGGTTGGTGCTGCTGTTTATCCCCAGTGTTGCTGATGTAGTACAGACACGTAATTATCCTGGGGCTAAGCTAAATCCCAAGTGATGATTCCACAGCTTTGCTCTTTTGTTTTTTGTTTGTTTGTTTTGTTTGTTTTTTGAGACAGGGTTTCTCTGTGTAGCTTTGCGCCTTTCCTGGAACTCACTCTGTAGCCCAGGCTGCCCTCCAACTCACAGAGATCGGCCTGGCTCTGCCTCCCAAGTGCTGGGATTAAAGGCGTGCGCCACCACCGCCCAGCTAGAACTCTGTCTTTATGAATACGTGAGTACTTATTATGGAAAGACTGGAGGCTTCACATTCTCTCTCTATATCCCTCACCCTCTCTTGGCCTTTCTGCCTCCATAGCCTCCAGCACTCTGAGAACTATGTCTTTTCTTTACAAATTACCCAGTGTGCTGTGCTGTTGTAAAGTCTAATGGACTAAGACAGAAATGAAGAGACAATGATGTCACTGAAGATGTTTCAACAAAGAAGGATGGGAGGCCTTGGCAAAGAAGGACTGTATGCTTAATTCTTTCCTTTATCAAAAACACAGCCAGAAAACAATGCGTCTATCTCTCTCGCAGGCTGGGCCATGGCTGATGAAATCCAGGTGGAAGTGATTCATTTTCCTGCCCTCTTGTCCTTGTCTAACAACCCACATGCTCTTTACTCACTTTTGGATGTAGAGGTCCAGCTGAGGACCATGAGTCCCTAGGGATGGTGATGACAAAGGTGGAGTTAGCCTGAGACCCTCCGTGTCCACCGAAGACCAATGAACAACTGTACCTGTGGGTCAGGACCGTTGTGAAGAATGACTAATGGAGTACCACTGTCAAGACTTAGTGATCACTTTCCAAAGTGTATCTTTGACTACTCTAATTCATACCCCAACCCTACAAATGCCCTTCAGACCACAAGGAGAAGCTTAATCCTTAGAGACTTAAGCAAGAACTTTTTTCAAGAGGAAGAAAGCATTTTGTTGAGGGTTAACAGAAGGGAGGAAAGTGCTAGGGAAGAGGAAACAGGAGGAAAGCTAAAGGGAATATGGGATTAACTTCTTCCGGGGAGAACCAGCAAAAGACCAAAAACATACTTCCATCCAAGCACAGCTGGATGAACTGATGAGTTTGCGTAGGTTTACTTTCAGGAGCACAGGTTAGGAGTTACTTATAGAAGCATGGGCTGTTGAAGACAAGTCTGTTTTCTTGCCAACAACTGCTAATTACGTGTGTATTCTCAGGAAGAGTGGGGCTTCATGCTACTTGTGAGGCCCTCGGTAGGACCACCCCACGAGCCCTGCATATCTTGCTTTCTGAGTCCGTGGGCCATATGTCCCCTCCATGAGGGAATGGGAGAAGGTCCGGTCTTGTGAAGCCCTTGTGTGTGTAATCACAGCTGCTGATCTCAGGATGGCAGTGGCCATGCAGGGACCCAACACAGCCAGCGATCCACCATTTGTGGAGTAGAAAGAAGAGATATGTATCTACGATTGGGTAAAAAGAGGTCATTCTGAAGTGAACTGAAATAGAGCAGAAATGGAGTTTGATGGAACAAGGCTCTTATCCTTAAAGACTGAGAGAGAGCAGCATCCACAGTTCAGGTGGGACTATTTAAATCGGGGGAGAAGGAATCATATTGTACTCAAATGAGAGAAAATGGGGAATCATAGATGGATTCCGGGATGTTTGCTTGTGGCCTGTGGCTACTATTTCCTTGGTAAAGGAGCTGTGGAGAGGACAGAGCGTGTGCTAAGAGCTGTGCGTGAAAACCACCTTCCTAGTGCTCCCTCTGTGTAGTGGGTCTGTTTCCTTTACAGTCCAAACTAATGGGACTTCCTTTTGCTCTGCACCAGACACTCTCCTCGGTTCTGTTTCTGGGCCAGTCACAGTATCTGTGTTTCTCACCAGATGAGAACCGACTCTTGAAAAAGCAGTTGAGAGCATCTCCTTTTTCTCTTAAGTTCCTGTGCTTTCTTGAGAAGAAACTTGGTGGAAGGAGATGAGAGAAAAGCTGAATCATCTCAAGATCCCAACCGATGACAGTTGCATGAGTCAGCACAGCCCAGAGCAAAAGATCTAGCCCATGGATCCAAACTCGTGAAAAACAGCAAATGATTATGATTTTAAGCCAGTAAATTGGGGGTGGGCTGTTATTCAAATTGTACTGAACACTCGGGATAGTGGTTTTGCCTTCCTTGGAATCGGGATCGGTTTCTTATTGGTAATGATGTATTTATCCCTCACTCATAGACCTGCTGCATGGTCTTCTGCTTTAAAACATCTTCTCAATGAGGCCACTATTGGTGGAATCGAATTACAGTCATGATTAGCATGAAGTTCAAAATGAGGTTATTTGTTGAGGATAGGAGCAAGAGGGTAGAGTCAGTGTAAGTGAGGAGGAGAAGTGGGAGAAGCCTGGATAAGGCTTGAGAACATGAGTTTGTAGGAGGTTTTTCAATGAGCCATTATAGTCTTATCTTCTTCACAAATTGAAGACAGAGTGATAAACTACCCATGGTGAGTTCTTCTAGTAAGTTATGTTTTCAAAGGGACATAAATAACACAATGTGTCACTGAAGATAAGAATCTTACAGTGTAGACTGGGGAGGGGAATAGGAAAGACGGAATACATCCTGAGGAGGCAGGGACCAGTGATCTCAATGGGACACAGGTTTTGTGTATCAGGAACACCACCATAAAAATGATTATTAAATAAATGGTTATATCACCAAGAGCTAAGATTATCAAAACTTGTGGCTAGGGACTCATTAGCCCAACCAAGGTGGAGGAACCTTCTAATGTTGTTTGGCCACAGGGACACATTGTCCCACTGTCTTTTAAATGTTTGTGGTTTTATCCATAGATTTGCACTGTTCCTAACCATGGTCAGAGAAGCTTTGTATTTCTGGGCAGAGGTTAATGCAGAGACATGTAACTGTTCTAAATTCTGATACTAAGCAACTGTGAATACTTCACTATAGATGGAACATCTGTATCGACATCTCCACCCCTACCCCAAGGCTCAGAGAACATCATGGAAGAGGTGGTATAAAGAACATAAGAGTTGTGGGCTGGAGAGATGGCTCAGAGGTTAACAGCACTGGCTGCTCTTCCAGAGGTCCTGAGTTCAATTCTCGGCACCCACATGGTGGCTCACAACCATCTGTAATGAGATTTGGTGCCCTCTTCTGGCATGCAGGCATAAATGCAGGCAGAACACTGTATGCATAATAAATAGATAAATCTTTAATTAAAAAAAAGAACATAAGAGTTAATGGGTGGGCAGGAGAGCTGTGAAAAGGAACTTACAGCTACTGTGGTTCTGTGCACAAGATCAAACCAGTTAAAAGTTCCAGCAGGGAATGGAAAGGTGTTCCCAAAGCCCCGCCCCTAGTTGAAGAGCTATATGCAGTTGATGGCTACTATGGAAAAGAATCTCTTTTCTTTAAGGAGTGGCAATAGCAGGCTGCCAATATCCCATTGAATAACCCCACAGCCATGGGCAAATGCACAGCACTGTTGAGACTCAATGGGTTATTTTTTTAAAGAAGTTTTGAAGTTAAAAGGAGATATATTGAGAAAGGGAGGCATATATAAGATGCATTGTACACATCTATGAAATTTTCCAAGAATAATTTTTTTTTGAAGAGCTGAGATTCCAGAGACAAAGCAGTTCACATTCGTGAGACTGTTCAGGGTACAGTCAAGGGAGTAAGTGACAGCTAAGGTTTCAGGAAGTGAGAGACATAGGGGGTCAGGTATTAGATGAAATATCCCTATAAAAACTGAGTCACCAGGGATGCCTAGCCAGCTTTCTTACATGTGGCAGGAAAAGCAGGGTCCATGACAGCTCTAAAGCTTCAATCTCAATAGATGGTTGGCAAGTTAATTTTCTCCATTTGCAGTTCAAATGATGTTGGCAAAAGCTTTGATGGCATGTCTGCACTGGGACCTAGAGAGGCAGGCTGTGATGACCAGATATAAATTATTATTGAGAAAAGCCACAGTGTCCAAAGATATGGTGATGTTTATTTCCCTAACAATGAAATAGGGGTTGATACATTAAAACGAACAGCAACTGTGTGCACTGTGCACCGCATATGCAAGACTATAATGTCATCTCTACATGATAGCTGTGGTTTAAAACCTCAGCTCTGGCTTCAGGACCTCATAACACATAGAGACACATGCTCAGAAATGTCTGAGTCCACTTCTGTGACTCAGTGAGCTTGGACGACCTAGTCATATAAGACAAAAGGAGACCAGTCTAGAGCACATCAAAATAGCACAGGGACCAAACCAAAGGCTCTCCTACTGGTGGGATCGAATGGCTTCTGTGTTAAAACAAATATTGACTACAGTGATCTGAAGCACACCAAAAGTTAAAAAAAAAATCTGTGAGTTCGTGATATTTAATAATAATAATGAACAATAACCATATTAAAACTTACCACTTCCTTTGCAGTGTTGAGTGCTAAGGTACTAATTCAGTAGCACACACACTGGAACATTATTCTGTACCTTAGCATAATCAAGTAGTTGAGAATGGGCAACTACTCCTTCACAGAAGACCCTTTATATAAGATAACAATGCAAAAGTCATGACAGAAGTGGAGTCTCATCATTGCAAAAAAGAAGGATGAATCAGGCATGTGATGACACTTGATATATGAGTCAACTTTATCTTATAAGACAATGCCAAGTTATATGTTTCCTGACAAAGGCCCAGTAACTGGCCCTTCTGTCTACAGGCCCTTCCATTCTAACTTTAAACCCAGTTGTGTGACTTATTTTGGCCAAGTAGATAGTAAGCTTGAACTTGAGAAAGCATTGGAGAGTTTCTCCTCCCATCCTTGAACCTAAACATGGGGTGACACTTCAACACAGACATTACATGTACATGGTACAGAACTGATCCAGCTGAGATCATCCTAAACCAGCCAGATCCCAGGCTCTCATGTAGTCTTGAGGAGAAATTTAAATACTATTTAGATCTGACTATACCTCTTCAGGTAATGCATAGAACAGAAAGGCATATTCATTCCTTGGGGAGACAGTCTCCAGAGGCTACAATGCGGGACCTTCTAGGTAACAAATAGCCAATTTCTTGATAAATGCTGAGAAAAAATGAGAGAGACTTGTTATAGATTAAAAAGAGATCTGGGATCCTTTGATAACATGAAACAGGTAGGCTTGGATCCTCACTGGAACAAATTAATGGTTAAAAAGACAATTGAGGACCCTTGAGCCCTGATTAAATACTTGATGCTATTAAAAACTTACTGTTTGGTTTCAGATGTAATAATGTATTGTTTTTAAGAGTCTGTGGCAATTGAAGGTGTGTGTGTGTGTGTGTGTGTGTGTGTGTGTGTGTGTGTGTGTGTGCTTGTGTGTGTGTAGCCAAGACAGTTATGTTCCAAACTAATCCACATGGCTAGAGAAGTGATCAATGAAACAGGAAATTCTCTGAGTGTTGAAGTGAGACAGTGCTATTGATCCATTAAACTGTTTTCTCTTATTTTGTATATTTTTAAATTTTACACTATAAAAGTAAAAAAGAACTTTTTCAGCTACCAACTATTTCCCCCAAGTAGCTGCAACTAACAGTTTCCTGTATATGTTCCCAGATTTCCTTGATCATCTATGATGGCAAATCCCATATAAAGAAATAGGCAATCATTGTGTATAAGACAAGGTTAAATTAAATAAAGTAAATTCCACAGATGTTTGTTTGCCTATGAGCAAACACTCTAATATTACATAAATAAATGTATAATTACCTGGAAAGGACATTTGGTACCTACAATCTAGCCTGTCAAATTTCACATTTCACTAAGATATTAAGAGCACACACAAATATTTTTGCATTAGTAAAAATTGTCTACAAAAATGCATGGAACCTGCTTATGGCCTAGGGATGCTGACTGGAATGCTAAAGTAACCTGGATGGCAGATTCTGATCGTCTGTACTGGGTTTATAGCAATGACAATAGACATGGGGGAGTTTCACACCTATCTCGGTGGCACATAGTCTACTGTTTTCTCCATCCAGCCTGAGAAAATCGTGCCACTCCCAAGGAATGAGTGTGCTTCACTGCATCAGACCATGGGCATGGAGGCTCCTGCTGTGTTCTAGCTACCATCTAGCTGAGTTGACGTCAGTGCTCAGTTCCGGGAACATTCTTGGTCTGTGCTTCTCAACTGTTTTGTTCCCTCACCTTTCGGCTTTAGGTCTTTTAATTATCTTTACGGTTTTGTGCTATATTTATCAATTTAGGGTCTCCTCGAGTTCTATAAGCAATAAAGAAATCCAGCAGGAAGATGTGTCTCTTGGGTTGTCTATAGCAGCACAAGTTTGTGACTGTCTCACGAAAGTCAGGACGTCAATAATTGTTCGAGCTTCATTTCTGTTGTGATAAAATACACGGACAAAAATAAACTTATGAGGAAAGAGGGGAGGCGTATATTAGCCAACCATTCCAGGTCTTCATCCATCATTGCAGGTAAGTCAAGGCAGGAACTCGAAGCAGCTAGTCACCTCACACCCATGAGCAGAACAAGAGCATGCGTCCTTGCTTGCTTTATCCTCGTACACAGCCCAGGATCCCCCCAGCCCAGGGAATGGTGCCACCCATAATAAGAGGAGTCCTCCCACATCAATTAATTTAATTAAGGCAATCCCCCACAGACATGCCCATAAACCAAGGCGATGTAGGCAATTTTTCATTGAGATTCTTTCCCCGGGTGATTCTACATTGTGTCAAGTTAACGACTAAAGCTAACCATTACAGTAAGGACATCTGAAGGCGTCTTTCATGTTCCCCAAGTTACCCGAAACTGCGCTTGGAAGAGAGCAAAGCCTTCTCACTGCCCCTGCCACATGGAATCTGCTTAGAGAACCCTAACACTGAATCACTGACCTGTCACTGACAGGCTCAGAGTGCCTGCTCCAACAATCAGATGTGTTTTTAAAAAGATGAGCTCGTGAGGAGCCTGTCCTCAACTGAAGGGTGACTAAGGCAATCGTGTTAGTAGCCTTTCGAGCAACCCACTGGAAATTTAGCTGATGCACAGTAACCCACTCATGGAGCTATACATCCCAATAACTCCTAGTGGTAGATCTCTTCACAGCCCAGCACCTACAGCTGAGACCCTTGGGCAGAATACTTCTCATTCTCAAGTTCTTTTCCCTCCAAAGAGGGGAAAACATACTTCAAACACAAGGGCAGTAGCACACTGAGTGTCAGTAGTCATCTGTTAAATTACACAATTCTATAGTAAATGTTCTCCAGCCCCCCCCCCCCCCCGCTCGCCCCCCAAATAGTCTTGTGTCTGGAATAAATCCTAGCAAGCTGGATCAGCCCTGAAAGGCGTTTGCAAATGCTCCCCGATTTGACCTGGCAGGACTCCTACTCCGATTGTCCTCCTTTTCCTGCACATGTCCTTTCTGGCTGGCCCTGTGTGCCTTTCTGTGCGTCATTTTGCTGTGCCCTGCAAGCTCCCTTTGCTGAGTCTTCTCTGTAACTGGGAGTCTTCCCAGTTTCTTTCCAGGCCATTCAGTTCTCCTGGCATCACTTGCTCATTGATCAATTCGGACCAGTTTTTCCACCCCTGCCTCTTGGCCCGAAGTGGAGTGTGGGAGGCGCCTGCAGGGTTTTGAGGAAGCGACTGGGGATGCTGCTAGCAGAAGGCTTTGACCGCTTTTCACCAGCCTGTCCTCAGTCGCAGGTGCCTCTCATTCAAATGGAAATCTCCCCAAATGTTCTAATCTGCCCCGAAGTACTACTTAAGAAAAAAAGCAGGGATACCGGGTGAATTATGAATTTCATTAGATTTACAAAAATTGTCTCTTCAGATGAAGGTTGTTTTATATTTACTGCAAATAAATAAATAAGTAAAATATGCAAAAGCTAATCCTGTGTGGGGCAGTTCTAAGGTGGAGGCTTTCCAAATGTATTTGGGTTCCTCTTGCTTTAGAGCAGGGGTTCTCAACCTTCCTGATGCTGGGACCCTTTAATACAGTGCCGCATGTTGCAATGACCACCAATCATGAAACTGTTTTCCTTGCCACTTCATAACTGTAATGTTGCTACTGTTACAAACTGTAAATAGCTGTGTTTTCTGATGGTCTTAGGCTACCCCTGTGAAAGGGCCATATGACCCACAGGTTGAGAACCACTGCTTCAGGGTATCAGTTTACTGGTAAGCATGTGTCACACTATATAATAGACGTTGTAGAAACATGCACAGCCTCCGACATCTATTTCTAGTCTCCCAGTACTCTGTTGAGCGTCTCAGCTTTGATTTCTTAGGAAACTCCATTATGCACAAACTTCTGAAGTGAGCGTCATCTGACAGCCATTTAAACTACAGTGACTGTCCTTGTAATAGTCAAGTGCCCTCCATTTTTTTCATATTCAGAGATTATTCCACTCTTCTTCATGATTCCACCCACGGACTTTCCCCAGTCCCACTCCAGTATCTCTCCCTCAACTACACATTCTTCTTGTAACCTAAATGTGTCACTGTTTGGCCGTGAACTTGCTAAGTGGAACACCAACGCTTTTCATTTGTTCTGAAATTACAATAATGTATTGTTAAAAATGTGTTCACGGTGACTTGATAAAGCATGAGAAGGAAAACGGTATTCAGGCCTGTCAAGTATTAGGATGACAACTGGCCCTTGAAAGAGGGAGAAGACTCCTGCAGAGTGTGGCCAAGTGGGAAAATACAGCCCAGGGCCAGGCTGAGGTGAACGGACTAAAGAAGGGTGCCAGGAGGAAACACAAGATGATGACTGAAGAGCTCTCATGGGAGTCTTGCCAGGGTGACCAGCTACCAGTTGATGAGTGATGGTGGTTGAGGACAGAGACAGACAGACAGAGAGAGAGAGACAGACAGACAGACAGACACACACACACACACACCCCAAGGCACCAGGAATTTGAGTGCAGCAATCTGAGGTGTTCAGTTATATGTAGCCTTATGCTGGCTCCAACCACAGCTCCTATCTGACAAAAGTGTGAGTTCCCAAGAGGACTGTGCAGTCAACAGGAAAAACAGGAGAGGCCAGAGAAAACCGTGCTTTAAGACACTGGAATTTTGTAGTAGGTTCGTTCCATAAAATAGAAAAATTCAACTTTATAAGAGCTGTAAATGTCTTGTAAATTGTAAATAACTGTAAGTATCTCATGCATTATTTACATCCATAACTGTTTTTAGAATGTTGGTGTTTATCCAGATCCACTATTGAATCCCTTGTTTAACATACTGCTATAACACTAATAGACTTTTACATTTTTTTTTACATTGATGGATTGATGATGGATTTATTGAATGGTTGGTTGGTTGATTGATTGGGGGACACACATGCCACAGGGCTACATGTGGAAGCCAGAGGACAACTTGCATGAGTCATGCTCAACCGCTACCATGTGGGTTCCTGGAACTGAACTTGAGTCATCAGGATTGGCAGCAAGCACCACTGCCCACCGAGCCCTCTCACCAGCATTTTTATGTTCTGGTGTTGGTAGACGTTTTACAGTATAGCTGATTTCCTTTTGAAGCCTCTATTTTTTTATTTTATTTCATTTTACTTTATTTTTATTTAGAAAGGATGTCCTGAGAAGTGCACAAGCTTTAATAGACCAATCAAAAGGTCTGTTAAGACAAAGACAAACCCAGTTTCTAAAATAAAAGCAACTTTGTCCCGCACATTGCTGTATTTAGTTTATGAAATTTTTGGCTAGGATTTTTTTTAATGTATCTTCATGAGTCAAGTTAGCAATAATGTTGTGTTCCTCTGCTTTTTGATGGTTACTTGTGCTAGTCTCCAGAGAAGATTTGAGAGGCCGCCTTCAAGAACGTTTGTAGGTGTTTTTCTGTAGAAGTGAATAGATCAGCTGTTTCCTGGTCAGAGATTTGTACTCACTGGTTCAATTTCTTTAAACTGAATTAATTTCATATTTATTGCCATAAATTCTGGGGGCTTTGTTGTTGTTTGTTTATGTCTCTCTTTGTTTGTTTCTGTCACTGAGCTCCATTTCCAAGATCCTAATTTTAGCTTTTGTGATTCTGTCATATGTATTTCCTAATTGCTGCAAATTATTAATTATTATTATTATTAATTATTTGTATAGCTCCTAGTTATACTTTTTTCCTTTCCTTTTATTGCTCTAACATACTTTTTCTAAATTATAGGATTAAATATTTGGCTAAATAATTTTTTCTTTCTTTCTAATGTAAGTATTTAAGGTTAGACTTAAGAATACTAATAAATTCTTAGGGTCTGCTGTGGTAGGGTTGCTAGGCTCTAGTGGAGACATATTGTCCTGGTTGTTATTGATTGTGTTTTTACTCCTGCATCTAGACATCTGGGCTTGGGAAGATTGTAAATTGAGGTGCTGATATCTGGTCTTGTTTTTGTTAGGTGAGTGTTTTGTTCCTTGGTTTCCGTTGCCCTCTCTGGTTCTTAGGAGAGTGTAGTGGCTATGCATTGCCTGGTAGGGAATTCTTCCTGGATCCTGATAGTTGTGGCAACTGGGGGTTCTGGGTAAAATATGTTCCTAGGTATTGAGAGCTGATGGTTAGGAATGGGGATGGGCTGGGGTGCTGAGGAGGTTCACTGGAGGAGGGAAATCACAGGATCTGCTTTGTCCCCCAAGAATGGGGACAGAGAGTAAGGAGAGGCCAGAACAGGTGGTCTGCTACAGAGCCGAGGATGAGGCTAGGGGATTGAATATGGAGGATAGGGAGAGTGAAGATCTCAAGCTCTCCTACCTGCTTCAGCTGCTGGCCTACTTGCTTCTCTGGCAGGCTTTCCTGGCCAGAGTAGCCTGAGGGCTCCCAGGGAATATAAAAACAAATCTTAAAAAAAAAAATCAAAAAAACTGCGTGGAAAGCAGAGGAAGCCCTGAGTAAGTGAAGTCCTGAGTGACTGTGTGTTGTCATGGGCAAAGCCTCTCAAGAACCCAGTAGCTTCAGACCTGTGGGAAAATAGCAAAGCCTCCCTCTCCTCAGGGGGGGTGGTAAGGCTCAGAGGGAAATAGCAAAGTCTTCCCTGTCTGGTTCCTGTGTGGATGTTGACAGGTGTGCAGAAAATGACTGCTCCCCACAGAACCTCTCTCCTTGGTCCAGCTGTGTACCACAAATCCTGCCTCCTTGTTCAGCTGTATGCAATAGCCCCGCCTCCTTGTTCAGCTGTATGCACTAACCCCGCCTCCTTGTTTATCAGTATGCAATAACCCCGCCTCCTTGTTCAGCTGTATGCATTAGCCCCACCTCCTTGTTCAGCTGTATGCAATAACCCCGCCTCCTTGTTCAGCTGTATGTAATAACCCCGCCTCCTTGTTCAGTTGTATGCCTTAGCCCCACCTCCTTGTTCAGCTGTATGTAATAACCCCGACTCCTTGTTCAGCTGTATG
>CABHPQ010164174.1:22339-46492 GCA_902168405.1 Peromyscus aztecus
CTTGTTCAGCTGTATGTAATAACCCCGACTCCTTGTTCAGCTGTATGCAATAACCCTGACTCCCTGTTCAGCTGTATGTAATAACCCCTCCTCCTTGTTCAGCTGTATGTAATAACCCCTCCTCCTTGTTCAGCTGTATGCATTAACCCCGCCTCCTTGTTCAGCTGCATGCAATAACCCTGACTCCCTATTCAACTCCTTATCAAAAGCAGCTGAGCTTCTGAGGCACTGTTGTTTTCTCCATCAAAGAACCTAGAGGACCCAATTCCAGCTTTCTTTGTATGTGTCCCGGTCCGTCCCTTCTTCAACTCCTAGCCGCCTCAGTCAGGTCCACGTCCCTGGAGCCATGCTAGGACTTGGCATAAATGAATAAATGAATGAATTTAACATGAGACCGTTTTCTGTGGCCTTGAGGTCAGCTGTGCATGGAACAGAGCTGTGAGGACAGGGTTTGACGAAAGTGTGGTTTGTTTTTCCAATTAGTGAAGTCGCAGGATAAGAGAGCCAGAAAGCTCAAGTAAGATGGACGGGAGTGATGCCATGATGAGCCGTGGAATACAGACTGGGTTATAAGAAGTGCAAGTAGCTAGGGTACAAAGAATTGGAGAAGTTGACAGGGTCAATGAATTGAAAGTCTCCACGTGGCAAAAGCACTGTTAGAAAAATCTAAGTTAAAATGAAGAGAGACGGCACTGTAGATGGGGATCGTGGCTACGGGGGACGGAGTGGGCGGGGTTATGCCAAGCACCTCAGGAATAGATTGCTGAGCGAGAGTACAAAACAGGACCTTCAACTACCTGGGGTTAGAGAAGTTATGGAATTTGGAGGAGAATCTATAATCACCACTTTACTAAATCAGCATGATTCCTAACTACATTCTAAATACTTATTCTTCTCCCCACAGATAAGTGGAGGTCTCACCCCTCATCAAAGAAACATCTCCTTGCAACAGAAGAAGACCATTAGAGAAAACCACAACTAACAACCGAACAAAATGCAGGGAATAAGTCACCATGTGGTGCCCAGCCCCAACGGATCAATCTATAGCATCACAGAAGAGGGAGATGGAAAGATGGTAGGAGCCAGGAGAACAGGAAGTTTACTGTGACGTTTCATCTCCTAGGAATGCCACAGAGGCTCCATCCATGAAGTCTCAACATCATGGCTGCCTAGATAAACAAGACCTGAACAAGGACCACACCAAGAGACAGGCTAACATGGGAGAGGGAAATCTCATAGGGCCTTGACTCAAGAGAAAAAAACTATAAGCAACTAAAGAATGGAAAAAACAGGAGAAATAGTCTTTCCCAAGGAAGATTTCCTTGGTTTTCCAGTACCAAGCACCCTTGAAATCATACATGTACAGGTAACATGATACCACCTGTAAAGGTCATATTTATATATTTTTAATATATGTACACATATATATGTCACAATAACTAAGGAAAAGGAAGCCATGAACTTGAGGGAAAGCAAGGGCATGAGAGTGGTTGGAGAGAGGAAAGAAAAGGAAGAAATGATATAATGGTATTTTAATTTAAAAAAATTAATTACTAAAACAATGAAAAATTATTAAAAAAAAAAAAAAACAACCCAGGATCTCAAAAGGCAAGCTTAAGAGAGACTGAAGTTCTAGGGTTTGAAGTCAAAGATTCTGGTGGAGCACCAGGTGTGGTGGCACATGCCTTTAATCCCAGCACTCCGGAGGCAAAGACAAGGCAGATCTCCTCTTCCCTTTACTCTCACCACCCACTCCCATGTCCACACTCCTGCTCTCTCTCAAATTCATGACCTTTTTATTTAAATGTTGTTGTTGTTGTTGCTGCTGCTGGTGGTAGTGGTGGTGATACGTTCCAGAGGGTGTGATGTGAGGATCTGGGGTGAGAGACATCGAGGAGTGGAATGTGGGGCTAGATTGTATGTGTGATGGTGGTACCAATCCAAGCCATGCAGGCCTTGGTTTTCTTACAATGATTCCCATAGGGAAGTATTTATGTCACAAGAGGGATTTGCTGGGGGGCAGGGGTGAGGGCTTGACCCTGCCTCTCCAGTCTAACCTCAGCCTAATTCCCTGAAGTCCTCTATCCATCCTTAAAATCTCCCACATACCAGATACATCAGTTCCCACAGTTTCCTGTTTGCCTTTGCCCAAACTGATTCTGCTCCTTACTGTGGTTTCATTACCTGTTTTCCCATCCTGCAAGAAGGTCTCATGCCACTGGAATTGGTCTCCATATATCTCAAAAACTGCCTAGTGCAATCTGCTGTTCACCTGCTTCTGTGTGACCTGCTCCCTCAACAGATGATGACCTCCTGCATGTCAAATAGGAAGTGGCCCATATTCTCTCTGGTGCTCCTAACTGCTCAAAGATCAACAGAAATGTAGCAATTAAATTCCCCTCTATTCACAGTGATAAGATGCATAAATGGTGGTAAAGATCACACATACACAACCCAAATACAAGTGACTCTGTGGCATCTATCTTATTCTCACCCATCCCAAACTCGCCTGGCCAACGCCTTGCAATAAACATCAGAAGGCTGTGAATAGTTGTTTTTATTTGTCAACTATGGAAATTTCATGCTGTCATTGTTTTTCTCTGCTGAGTAGTACTCCATTGTGTCTATGTACCACATTTTCTTAATCCATTCTTCAATTGACGGGCATCTAGGTTGTTTCCAGGTTCTGGCTATTACGAATAATGCTGCTATGAACATAGTTGAGCATGTATCTTTGTGGTATGATTGAGCATTCCTTGGGTATATGCTCAAGAGTGGTATGGCTGGGTCTTGAGGTAGATCGATTCCCAATTTTCTGAGAAACCGCCATACTGATTTCCACAGTGGTTGTACAAGTTTGCACTCCCGCCAACAGTGGAGGAGTGTTCCCTTTGCTCCACATCCTCTCCAACATAGACTGTCATTAGTGTTTTTGATCATAGCCATTCTGACAGGTGTAAGATGGTATCTCAGAGTCGTTTTGATTTGCATTTCTATGATGACTAAGGATGTTGAGCATTTCCTTAAATGTCTTTCAGTCATTTGTGATTCTTCTTTTGAGAATTCTCTGTTTAGCTCTTTAGCCCATTTTTTAATTGGATTGTTCAGTATTTTGATGTCTAGTTTCTTGGGTTCTTTATTTACTTTGGAGATCAGTCCTCTGTCAGATGTGAGGTTGGTGAAGATCTTTTCCCATTCTGTAGGCTTTTTTTTTTTTTGTCTTATTGACCACATCTTTTGCCCTACAAAATCTCGGTTTCCAGAGGTTCCATTTATTAATTATTGTTCTCAGTGTCTGTACTACTGGTGTTATATTTAGGAAGTGATCTCCTGTGCCAATGTGTTCAAGAGTACTTCCTACTTTCTCTTCTATCAAGTTCAGTGTAACTGGATTTATGTTGAGGTCTTTGATCCACTTTGAACCTTAAAAATATTTAGGGAGATTTGAATTGGCTAGACATTTCTGTTTTTATTCCAACAGGTGCCAGACACTGTTATTTCACTGTGATGTAGCTGAATAGTGTGCACATGAGTCTAAGTTCCTGATGAGGTGAAATGCATGGATATCATAATTTAAAATTTTATTCCCTGCATGAGCATATTTTATGGTTTCAGCTTTGCTGATGAGTTTTATTTTTAGATGTGCCTGTTTTATTTTTAGATGCGTCTTTATGTTTTGTATTCCCTTTTCTGCTTGCTGATACTTAATCTTCCTATTATAAACCTGTTATGTGGTTTGAATGCCTATTACTGGTTCTCAAAGTTGATGAGTTGCTCTCACATTCTTTCAAAGGCATGATAAGACCAGATTTTTTAATTCCTGAATGTCATAAATAATTACTTCTAAAAGTATGCCCATAATGATTTTAGTTTATTCAGTAGCTTCTCAATTATCGGCAGTAATTGCTGTGAACCCTGTCAAGGGTGCGCCAACTGTGTCCCTTATCCATGGTTTTGATGTCAGTGGTTTCCAGTTACCTGTGGTCAAACATGGTTGCAAGATATTAAGTGGAAAATTCGGAAAGTAAACATCTACATGTTTACAATAGCTCTCCTCAGAGTACTGCTCTATTTATTGTTAGTCATTGTTATTCTCCAACTGGGCTGAATTTCTAAATTAAACTTCATCCTAGGCTTGAAGACACAGTGCTAAGCATAGGCTATGTAAGTGTCAGAGTTTGAATGGGAAATGCCCCCCCCAAGTGGTCCCCAGCTGGTGGCACGGTATTAGGGGGTTGCAGAGGCTTTACGAGGTAGGACCTGGCTACAAGTCACTGTGTTTGGACTTCATGGGTTGTAGTCTGGCCCAACTCCTACTGGAGCATCCTTTCTGCTTTTTGGTCCACTGAAATGTGAGGAATCCCAGCCGTACTGTCCCACTATACAAACTCCATGTGCCTTGTGTGATCTTAGGGACTACCCCTCTCTACCCACGAGCCAAAAATAAAACTTTCCTTCCTTCAGTTGTTTCTAATGGTGTTTTATCGGAGGGATGAAGCACATTAGGGGTTGATGGTGACCGTGGCTCCAAGCAGTCACTGGGAAGTGGGCTCTCACAATGCAACTTCCGAAGAAAAGAGTATTATTTGATGGGTTCTGGTAGAAAACTGAGCCACACTTTAAACTCACTATGTTCAAGGTTAGGTGTTGGACTGAGAATGTGGTGTTTAACCCAGGCTGCAGAAATGTTACTGAAGTCAAGTAACCAAAACCTGGGCCCTGTCAAGCTAAACTCAGCCACCCACGCTCAATAGTCCAATTAAAGATATAAGCAATAGTGAAAAGCAGGTTTACTCAATGTGGAAAGAGGAACGACAATGTCAAGGGACCCTCATACGTCCTTGGGGTCCTAATATGAGCTTCCAGTTTAAATAAGTTAGAGATTTGTGTAACCTGGCAGTCCTGGTCAGGGTGTGGTCCCGCCCACCATCATTGTCTCAGTTCCAGTCTCTACTACAACAAGGTACTATAAGTACTCAGAACTATGTAAAAGTCTCTTGGGAGGTGATGAGCAAGCTCCTCCTCTGACACCAGGCTTCAGTTTTTTTCCTTCTCCCAGCATGAGGTTCTTGGGGAAATTACAATTCTTTGGAGCACATTGCCACATTGCCTCAATAATCTGGTAGCTGATGCTGGGGTGAGGGGCAAACATAACAAGTGTCTCAAACATATTTTTAATCCTTCAAAGATAGCTATGTTGTAATTGAAAAACAATTTGTCCCAAAGGTGGGAAATTATCCCCAAGAATATGCTGTGTATATTTCTTTCCTGCTAGAAAAAATTACTGAGAGTAGAGATTGTTTACTTAGCCTGGAGCCCTTTCCCCAGCCGGAAGTATACCAACAAGCCTCACCATTGCCTAGAGCTTGCAAGACCCAGGGGTCCCACGCCAGCAGAGTGGCACGCATAGCAGGAGAGAACAAGACCCAGTATAAGCCCACTTGTATACAACACAGGGTGGAGAAGATGTACAGAAACCCTGTAGAGATGCTATATGATGAAGAGGTTGGGTGGTGCATAGAGAATGATTGTTAATTACACATTGATAAGATAATGCTTCCCATTCTTGTTCTTTTAAGGAAACAATTGATGCAAGCCGTGGAATCTCTTCGTGTTGTTATTTTTAAATATCCCCTTAGCCACTAAATCCTACAACTATTTGCACTTGCTTGGAAAAGATGGCAGTAGGTCTATATATACATAAAAGTATCATATCCTATGCCTGTAAATGTAAAAACAGAAGTTAGGAAGTTTAAACTCAAAAGGTGCTCTGAATGGATAGAAAAAGGTACACTCAGATGACATGAAAATACCAATGTAGGGGTGGTTTACTGTAGTCGGAGGGTTTCTCCAGTCCCCCCAGGCCCCTGCAGTTCCATGGCCCACTTATAAAATAACTACTCGGAAGCTTAACATTATTTATAACTGCTCAGCCATTAGCTTAGGCTTATTACTGATTAGCTCTTACACTTAAATTAACCCATAATTCTTATTTATGTTTAGCCATGTGGCTTGGTACCTTTTCTCAGTTCTGCCTTGTCATCTTGCTTCCTCTGTGTCTGGCTGGCAACTCCTGACTCAGCCTTCCTCTTCCAAGAATTCTCTTCTTCTGCTTGTCTCACCTGTACTTTCTGCCTGGCTACTGGCCAATCAGTGTTTTATTTATCAACCAATCAAAGCAACACATATTCACAGCATACAGAATGACATCCCACAGCACTTCCCCTTTTCTGTCTAATCAAAAAGTAATATTTTTAACTTTAACATAGTAAAATTACATATAACAAAACAGGTATCAAGAAAGAATTACAGTTATAATATCTAGTCTATTTGTATTTGGCAAATTCAAAGAAAATATTCTATTTATCCTATATTTGTGAATCTAATGTTTCATATCTAACTTATCTTTTATCATAACCAAGGAAAATTATAACTATAATTTATCTAGTCTTCAACTACATCAAAGACCCCAAAAGGATATGACATTACCTAAGTAAAAAGGAAGTGGATTATAAGCAACTTCCAAAAACCTAGAAATGACAGAGACAGCTTCCTGCCTGGACAGTAACCCAAAGTTCCTCTGCAACTCTGGAGCATCCTTCTTCAGCCTATAGGCCTAGAGTCTCTCCGTCGCTTCTCTCCTCGATTCATTCTGCAGAATGTCTGGCAGTTTCCTCTGCAAAACAGGAACCTGAAGAACCATTTTGTCTTACAAAGCTCAGTGGTCACCTTCCTATGGGTCCTGCATGTTCAGTTTATATAATAGTTTACTGTCTTAGTTATGGTTACTATTGCTTTGAGGAGATACCATAATCATGGCAATTTTTTCTTATAAAAAGCATTTAATTGGGGCTCGATTACATCTCAGAGGTCTAGTCTATTATCGTCATGGAGGGAAGCATGGCAATGTGCATGCAGACAGTGCTGGAGAGGTAGCTGAGAGTTCTACATCTGCATCTGCAGACAGCAGGAAAAAAAGAGTGAGCCACTGAGTCTAGCTTGAGCTTTTGAAACCTCAAAGCCCATCCCAGTGACACACTTGTTCCAACAAGGCACACCTACTTCAACAAGGCTACACCTCTTAATCCTTCTCAAGTAGTACCACTCCCTATGAGCCTATGTAGGCCATTTTCATTCAAAGTAACACAGCTACTTTCCTGCAAGTTGTTGGCCAGGGAAGCCCCTGGGGCTCAATACACAATACAGGCTATTGCTACTGCTTCTAATTACAACAGAAAACAAATGGCAGCTCCCTACTTGTGAAAGTGCTGTCTGCTCCAGCTGCAATACCAAAAAAAAAAGGGCTAGGACTAAAATGAAAGTCCTTTCTTTGTGATGGGAACATTTGAAGCGCCAGAAGAGATCATGCAATCTGCTGAGGTGAAATTGTCACCAATCTCCTGTCCAGCTTTGGAACCTACATGCTAACATTGTACATACATCAGAGAAGATACATCCACAAGTGTAAGAGTGGCACAGTGACAAGGGTGCAACCAACTAAGTTTAAGACCGCTTTCCCAGAAGGAATCCATGTTTGGGGATGGAGGAAAACAGTCTTCTTTTAATATGACTTTTTGGAGAATTTGTACAATACTTCTGATTACACATTATTAGACAGAACTTAAAAGCACTGCCATGCCCATCTACAAGAAAGACTGATAAATATAGGGTTTTTGTTGGCTTGGTTGGTTGGTTTTGTTTTTACCTCTACAGAATGTGCCTAACTAAAATTGGCTTTTGCTTACCAAAGAACATATTAGGAGTTTTCAGTCTATGTCCTTATGAGCCACAGATTAAAAAATAAAGAGGACAGTCAGTCAGTTGTGCAAAGGTTACAACTGCTAGCCAATCCAAGGTTGAAAGACTGGGTTGGAGAAATAAAAACAACCAAAAATAAAAACCAAGGGATGGGAAAAGGGATGGGTTCAGGAGGAATGGCTGTGCATTTTCACAGTTTAGGAAACTTTTTCAATGAAACACTAAATTCACTTTTATGAAACAATATTTTTGTACTACACTAGTGGGTGTGGAGAATTAAAAATCTGAAAGTGACACCTGTCACTTTCACGTGAATTCTTTCAGAGGTCACCAAAAACTTGTGTTTACCTCTTTTCTTGCTTTTCTGTTGGTTCTGCCGTCGTTTGTGTTGGGTTTGTCCTTTTTGGCTTGCCGGTCTCTGTCTTGTGTGACAGGGTCTCAATATATAGCCCAGGTTGCCCTCAAATTTTCACCCATTCTCCTGACTCAGCTTTCTAAGAGCTGAGACCGCAGGCATGCATCACTACCCAGAACACGGACCTCTTAATGAAACTCATAATGTTTCTCCAACACATGGAATTTGGGCTAACTGGGCTTATGAGGAATTGTGCCAAGTACCTACTTTTGCTCAATTCCATGGGACTCCAGGGCATTTTGTAAATTGATGTTCAAGAGTTATACAATGTATTTTGAAAGGAAGCTTAGTATGGACATTTAATCATTAATCAATATGGGTAACAAGCAATGGGTACCATTTATTTAAATTATTTTCCTATAATTCCTATTTTTTCCTAAATTATCTCCCTAAGTTTTACATTGTAATGCATATTTAAGATATTAATTTTCTAGTGATACTTCTAATATATGCCAGTATTGATCACTGGGCTTAAATTGTAAGCGCCATGTCATGTTTTAGAAGTTAAATCCATGTTAAACAACACTCTTGGCTTTCTTATCCCCTGGTAGCCTTCTCGCCACTATCCTGGGATTTTAAAACAGTATGTTCTTAGTTAAAATCCGTGTCTAATGCTAGGATCCAATGTTAACAAAGTCCAATGAATTCAATGACAAAAAATTCTTGGAGGAAAAAAATGCACTTTTTAAAAGTCCATTTAAGAGAAAATCAAAGTTTGCCTCTAAAGAGAGAAAGAGCCATAGATCAAGCCGAGTCTTTGCCTGCATGTCAGATGATGCTAAGATGCCATTGTCCGTCCTCGCTCAGGCATAAAGACCCAAAACTCCTTTTCTTCCCCCACTATTGCCTTAACAGTAATACTCTTCTCAGACAGCAAGATACCTGAATGTCTAAACATTTATCTATCACTAATACAGGCTCATTTTGTTCAAGTGCCTGCCAAGCAGGAACTAGGCTGTCGGCTTCATCCCATCAAAAAGACTTTCAGTCCCAAGAACTAATGGCAGGTTCCAATTGTTAAGTCATTCTTGCTTGAACTGAATTTAAAAGTCAGCTCCTACTGTTAGAGGATGGAGCTCAAAGCCATTATTTAGCCAGAAATGTTGCAACTCGAAACACAATACTCTTGGCTATAGATTTTGTTCTTGTCATTATTATTTTTTTTAAAATCTGTGCACTGGATGAAACTCCAGGCAGCGAATAATGTGTAAGGGTAACCAATACAGCATAATAGTCCTTGTTTTGGTGCGTTCTCTTTGTAGTGATTTATTAAGGGAGACTGAAAAGGACTGATTAAAATGCATAAACAGTGCTGAACAGTAAACAACCATGTCTAAGGATGAAAAAATGGGACCCACATGCTGTGCATGGAAATTGCCCTTAACAACATGGCCCATTGTTGAACAGATAGGAAGCCAAAGGTTGCTTGTAATCAAATTTGAAGTTTCCCATCACTTATAAAAGCGACACTTCCTTGTGCAAACGCTTCAATTTGTTGTAGTCAGAAACTGCTTCCTGGCTTGAGCCTTGCAGAAACCAGGAGTTCTTTTGACCATCAGGTGGATAGAAAAATTCAAACTGGGCACACACTAGACTATACAAAGTGAAACCAAGCTTGTCTACTGAAGGAGAAATAAAATCTGCAGAGTTAATAGGAGCAAATTAAAGCAGTGCGAGAGCTCAGGGTAATTATTCCCTTTTCATTTCATCTCAAAAGGAGGGAGAACACATTTGGTGGGTTGGCTAGATGCTTAAACCCCTCTTCTCTATTACTCAAAAATCAAACAAAATTTAAAGAAATGTTTATACATGAAAAAGCAATAAACCAAAGCATTAGCTTTGTCCAGCATAAATCATGTGCATGAAAAAATACCCCAAAATAAAATTTAATTAATAATATAAAGTTCCTGGTGGGCTGTTACATGGATACAAATACCAGCATTATCATACCATAATTACTCTTTAAATTTATGTTTCTAGAGATGATTGGTCACTAATTTGGCTGACAAAACAATCAACTACTAAATTTCTAAGCTATGTTTATTCTTTCACAAGATGGATATAATATAATAGAGTATTGATAAAAATAAATTAAGGAAAATTGAATTAAGGAAAATTACTACTGAATATTAATTATTATATGGGGCTGGAGAGATGGCTCAGTGGCTAAGAAAGGTTGCTGCCTTCCAGAGGACCCAAGTTCGATTCCCAGAACCCACATTTGGGCAGCTCACCGCCACTTTGAACTACAGTTCCAGGGGATCTGAAACCCTGTATTTGGCTTCCGTGTGAACCTGCACTCACATGTGCACATAGACAGACAGACAGACAGACAGACAGACACACATACACACACACACACACACACAAATAAATCCTTTAAAAGTAATAAATAAACTAATACTATTCTTTAAGCATTTTAAAATGTTTTAATGTAATTTTTCCAAGGAAATTAGAATGAACATAACAGTCATTGCCTCCCTTCTCCTAACCAAATGAAAAGCCCTCCATGAATCTCTCCTCAGGCAGCAGTCGGGTCTCCTGGGTTTTCTAGTAATAACACAGTAATAAACACAATCTCTATGTATTTGTGATTTTTCTTTGAAACAAATTCTCTTCCCTCACTCTAGATTATTGGAGAGTGAGCATTCCACTTACTGAAAACTGTCCCTGAGGAAGATCTTCCAAGCGAGGCATGGTGGCACACATCTATAATCCAAGCACTTGGGAAACCGAGACACCAAGATCATGAGTTTAAGGCCAACCTGGACTTTTACAACAAGACTCTGTCTTGAAACCAAACAAACAAAACCAGGAAAGTCTTACCAATGTCCATTCTACTAGAAGGAAGCCAGCATTTGATCTGCAACAAATTAGTAAGCACTTAACTGATGTCTTTTAACTATATGGGTATGTCCTTGATACATCCTTTATGATCAATAATGTTATGATCCTTTGATTTTTCTTCTTGTATGAATTTTCTTATCACATCTCAGATCCTTTCATAGGTTGGAAAAATTAAGTGAGGGAACTCATATAAATTGCTTAAAACAGTATCTAGAAAAGTCTTTATTAGCAATTAGTGATGAGTATGGATAGTGATTTGTTCTATTCCTCTGTATTACACATATAAACATCTATATAGAAACTCAATTTAAATCAAGTGTGGTGGCTCTCATCTCTAATCCCAGTGTTCAAGAGGCTGAGGCACAAGGATTGAGAGATCAAGACTAGCTTGAGCTATACAGTAAGACCCTTTCTCAAAAAGAAAAACACAAAAACAAAAGTAAAATCTCAGGGTAACTAAAGGCAATACTCTCACTACTCTGGGCTTGCCTTCATGATGGTAAGATAGAATTGTCCTTTCTAGAAGAAACATGAAATCACAAGTCTATGGATGTATAAAGTTCTTAGTAAATGATTTTGTTCATGCCTACCCAAGTGCCTGCAGCACCCACAGCTCCACTTCCTGTTCCTTTGGTGGGAGTGATGAGCCCAAGTTTTCAGTTTACAGCGGAATATGGACATTTGCTAGCCCTGTGTGCTTCTTGGACATTGGGAAACATTGCCACCTGCAGTCCATACAATATCCAGCCACAGTGAGAAAGGCCGGTCTGGACCAAGTACGACTTCAAAATATAACAGAAGAGGCATCCGAGGTGCTCCTATTCCTCTTCAGATTAGTAAGATGGAATTTCAGTGTCTTAAACAGAAGGCGATTTGCCAAGTGAGATGGCACATGCTTGTGAGTCCAGCACTCAGCAGTCTGAGGCTGGAGGCTTGCCACAAATCTGAGACCAGCCTGGGTTTCATAGTGAGTTAAAAGCTAGCCTGAGATACATGAGGAAGAAGAGGAGGAGGGAAAGGAGCTGGAGGAAGAGGGGAAACAATTGGAGGAGGAGTGGGAAGATGAGGAGGAGAGAATGGAACTTTTCATTAAAATCATGAGTCAAATTCCTCATTTGGCAGAATCTGAAGGCATCCTAAATTGACTCCTGCCTCAGCCTTACATCTCTGCAGGGTGCACCATGTGCACCATGTGTTACAACATGTTAGGTTCTTCATATGCCTTCTTTACTTATTCAATAAAGTTTTTACTTATTCTTTGGTAATTTCATACATGAATACAATGTGTTAATTTTTTTATTTTTTTTTTTTGATTTTTCAAGACAGGGTTTCTCTGTGTAGCTTTGCTCCTTTCCTAGAACTTACTCTGTAGCCCAGGTTGGCCTCGAACTCACAGAGATTCGCCTGGCTCTGCCTCCCAAGTGCTGGGATTAAAGGTGTGTGCCACCACCGCCCGGCATACAGTGTGTTTATATCCTATCCAGCCGACATTCCTTCTCCAACTCTCCCCTGGCTTTCCCCACAATACCCCTCCCAACTTTTTGGTTTTCCCCTCTTGTTTCCTCCCCCACTGAGTCTAAATACTGTTGCCTTTATGTGCCAGGGTGAAGGGCACTGTCCACTGGAGAATGGACAACCTACCATGAGCCTTACCACTGAAGAAACCTGACTCAGCCTTCTGGCCATGCACTGCCAATAACTCTTCAGGGGCTGGAGGCTCATGAGCTCCTTCCTCCTCCATCTAGCGAGTGGCTTGGTCTTGTGCATGCCTTATATAGGCAACCCTGTGTGCTGTGAGCCCATGAGAGCAATGGACCTGCCATGTCCAGATGCTATTTCACAGGAAGCCTCTCCAACCTCTACATCTCAAAATCTTCCTGTTCCATCCTCTACAGCGTTTCTGTAAGCCTTTTTGATGTAAGTGTCCCATTTAGGGCTGAGCACTCCACCGTTACCTTTTCTTTACCTTTTAACCATCTGCAAGTCTCTGTATTAACCACTACCTACTGCATAAAACAGTTTCTCAGGTGAGGTCTCAGAGCTGCACTGATCTGTGGGTACAAGGATACGTTTTAAGAAGGCAGCTTGATACAGTGTTCCTTTAGCCAAATAGTAGGAATGACTATGAGATTCCCCAGCCATGGGTTCTTGGCCAGAAGTACAGTGCCAGGCATAAGTTTCCTCCTGTGAGGCAAGCCTTAAGTCCAATTAGAAGGCTGTTGAAAATGCAACTATTACACCAATGGGCATATCATGCCAGGCTGCACATTATTTTAGCTTGTAGGATTCATAGGCTGATAAGACTATTGTTGGGTTTCCCACCCCAAACAGCCAGTAAAACACCTTCCAACACCATGAAAGGGAAGAAGCTTCAAGGTCAGTATCTGCCTTATATTCCCACGTCCTGTGATTAGAGCGCATGATGTCTTCAGCAACAAGGTCTTACCATCAAGTTCTGGTGGGCAACCAAGAGCAGTGGCAATAGCCTGTAATGTTCACAGTCCCTCTCTACCAAAGCTACTGTTCTCAGGGTCAACTCCACCTTGTCTCTTTATGCATTCTCTGCTTCAAATCCTAGTCTACTTGCCACATCTCAAACATGAATCATAAACATTCACTATTCCTCTGAGTATCTGCTTATACTTTACTGCTCTCAGCCTAGAATGTTAGAGCAAAGGAAATCACGGGGTACAGTGCCAAAAACCAGTAATTGCATCCTTTCCAAATTTTTATTTTATGTGTGTGGGTATTTTTCCATATATGTGTGTACCACTTGCATATCTAGTGCCCGAGAACCAGAGTTATAGACAGTTGTTAGCTGCCATGTGAGGACTGGGAATTGGACCCAGGTTTTCTGGAAAAGCAGCCAATGCTCTTAACCACTGTATCACCTCTCCAGTCCCTGACAATTTTAGCCTTTAATAAACTCCTCTAACAGAAGGCATGGCAAAACTTAAAAGACAAAAAAGTTATCAATGAATGTCAGACTTACCTAATATACAAATATCTATAAATTAATGAGAATAAAGCCTTCTACTGGCAAATCAGAAGTTAGTCATGAAAGAAGAAAAAGGCTCATTCATAATTCTATAAGTGTCATGAGTTAAAGCATCAAGATATTGTTTTTCTCATGTTAAATTAGCAGAGAGTATAAATTGTTAAATATTAATATCCAGAGTGTGGTATAATAAACATTTGTCATGAGCAAACATGTCTACTACTAGCCTGATATTTTGTCAATTCATTTTGCAATGCCATAAGAAATATATTTCCTTTGAGTTAGTAAGTCTTTGTTTAATTTATCTTACAGAAATACATTTTAGAAGGATTTAAGATACTGCTATATTTTTTTACATACTGCATACAGCATTGAAGAATTTTAAGCCAGCTAGTTTGGCAGTCAAGCAAATTAATATGCCCAAAGAACACAATATTATTCCAATTTTAAATTGGCGTTTATTGGGACAGTCTAATAGTGTGACAAATAGTTACATTAAAGTCACTATTGAAAAAAGATATGCAGATGTCCCACAGCAATAAAAACAATCAAGAAGCAGGTAGGGGGTTCAAGACAGAAACAGATAATTCTAGGTGTTATTTTCTTTGGTTGTCGGATCTATGAATGATTTTGTTTTCTTCATACAGTTTCTATTTTTATATGCAGTTATCAAATGTATGCCTGTGTAACAAGTATTGCTTGAGGGCTACATTGTTCCAGACACTGTCCAAGGTACCTGGATAGAACAGTGATGAAAACTTCAACTCCCCCATGAGTAGTCACATGAGAGAAAGAGAGCACATTGAGTTGTCCAGTTACATTTGAAGTTCAGACTTATTTTTTATCAGAAGTATAAGCTTTTAGGTGCAGAGATGGTTCATCAGGGAAAAGCTATGGCTGTGAGAAAGTGAAGACATGAGTGGGAGTGAGTCACCAGTAGCAACCATGTGAAACACTAGCCGAGTGAGCAGCTCTCACTCCAGCACTGTGGGAGCAGAGACAAGGCTTGCTCTCGGCTCTGTGAGAGATCCTGCCTGAAGGGAGCAAGGGAGAGAATGACAGAGCTTTAGACACACCTTCCTCTGCCTCCGCGCACACAGCAGTAAGCACCACACAGGCGCACACACACACACACACACACACACACACACATACACACACAATTTTTAACATATTTTTAAAAGTATTTTATTTAATGGCATTCACTCTCATGGAATTCTGTGCACATGATTTCTACAACAAATATGAATTTATTTTTAAATGTGTTCTTACTGTGGAAAAAATACAGATGCTGCTAACCATATGAGTGATTTTAAAGTGTACAGTTCAGAACGTTAAGTACATCCACAATGTTGTGTGTGCATCACTACTGCCTGCTTCAGAACTTCACTTCCTTAATGCAGAAATCCCATACACTTAAAGCTTTCGCTCACCAACCTCCACTCCCCTGACCCTGCTCACCCCAACTTGCTTTCTGTCCCTATAGATTTTCCTTTACTGCCAAAGTTTACATTTCATGTAAATGATATTATGCAAGATGTGCTCTTTGTTTTCTGAACTCATTCACTAGTAATGTATCTAACAAGTCACATTGTCGCATGTATCACAGCACCATTTCCCTTTATGGGTGAATAACATTCTACCACAGGGATACACCACACTGTGTTCACCCATTTATCTAATGGTGATATTTGGGTGGTTCTTAACAATTTCTGGCATGTATATATAGTTTGCATATGTGCGAGCTCACATGGGTCCACAGGTACAAGTGCACATATGTCCACATGCATACAAAGACCCAAAGTTGGTGTTGAGCACCTTTCTTTGTTGCTCCCATTTTATTTACTGAGGCAAGGTTTTCCCCTGAACCCAGACATCACTGATTCCAGCTAGTCTATGCTACCCAGCTTGCTTCAAGGACTTCCGTTCTCTACCACCTAAATGATGGGTTTATAGGAAGCCATCATGCCTGCCCAGAGTTTACATGGGTTTGAAGGATCTCAATTCCAGTCTTCATACTTGTGGGGCAAGCACTTTATCCACTGAGACATCTTCCCAGCCAATTTCTAACTCCTGCCCATTGTGAAGTGTGCACAAGTCTATACCCTCCAAAAGCTGCTTTCCCCATGGAATGGGGAAAATATTTCTCAGATCTTTGTCCTCTTCAGTTTTAAATAATGCTGAGTAAACTAGATGGCCAAGCAGTAGTTTGTTACATGAGAAGTGTATGGATTTGTGATACACACACAAAAGAAGCATAAAATCTAAAACTGGAGCCAGGCGATGGTGGCGCACGCCTTTGATCCCAGCACCCGGGAGACAGAGCCAAGAGGATCTCTGTGAGTTCGAGGATAACCTGGTCTACAGAGCGAGATCCAGAACAGGCACCAAAACTACACAGAGAAACCCTGTCTTGAAAAAAACAAAAAAAAAAAATCTAAAACTGGCCATCAAAGTACTCAGACTTTTCTTGGGCATGGAAGTCAAAATCTAGCATTTAAACAAAAGTCTCTCAGCCAGGAGCAGCTATTGATCTTACCAGCTCAGGCTTCTGTTTCAACAATTAGTAGGGCACATCACATCTGTGCAATTAAAACACTTATAAAATATGTGCTTCCTGGAAAAAAATTCCCCAAATAAATCATATTTTCCAGTTCTTAACCCTGCCAAAAGTTCAGGAATGGGGGCCGGGCGCTCCTCCAGCACTGCCTTCCTCATAGCGCACACACAGTAGAATAACTAACTCCCGCCCACCCCAGGTTTAGAGAGAGATGGTTTTTGTTGGTTTAGGCCTTCAGGGATCTTCAGATTTGCAGCAGTTAATTCTTCCTGTGCAGCTGGAGGAAGCCGGCTCTGGAAGCCTCAGACACAGGGCTTCTTACAAAGCTCCCGGCCTAGAAGCCGGCGGCACAGGGACCCTGCGGCGATTCCTTCTGCAGCCAGTGCCTGACAGCAGAGAAGACAAAGCAGGGCAGGCGAGGTTAAGAGAAAGTGCTGATGTAGCTGAAGGCTGGAGACTCAAAAGCACCCAGCTCTCCGTGGGATCATTCTCCACCCCACGCTACAGCCTGCCTGCCTCTGCTCCCATCTCCTACATTGCGTCACTTCCTCATGCCCACCACTGCACCTTACGTGAGCTTTTTAAGCACGGGGCAGATCCTGCCTTCTCCAAACAGGCTCTGGTCTTCAGCAACGGTTTTTACTGTCTGCCACGTCCCTTTCTTAGGCCCTTGTGGATTATCTCTATGGATTCCTGAGACAGTCACTTTTGCATTCTCCTTGAATGAGTTTCTCCACTCTAAATCACCTTCCACCTTCTCACCAATATTCTACAATCAGCATTGATCTGACTATATTGGTGTTTTCTTTGAGTTTCTTCTATAGATCTTGGAAATCCATAAGCGCCATCATGGGAAATCTCAAATCCATTCTTGGCATCACAGCTTTGAGCCTTTCACACTCTGGTCCCAGATTACTCCCCCAAACCCACCTCCCGACCCTCTGCCTCAGGCACACTGCACGAGCTACCCAGGTACACACCACGAACCTTCAGACGTGAGTCTTTCTACGTGTTGTACCATCTTCCCCAAATGCTTTTCCTCAACTACCTGCTGGAGGTTTTCTTCAGAGCCTAATCCTCCCCTTCTTCCACCTCGTTGGATTCTCCCCACTTTTCCACTCCAGCTCACCCTCCTTTCAGTGACTTCAAGATTCATTGCTGTGTTGGATGATGGTTAGTAGGTGTGGTGATCGTGTGTTCCTCAATGCATTGTGTACCCTAGTAAACTTATCTGGGGTCAGAGAACAGGACAGCCACTAGATAGACATAGAGGCCAGAAAATGGTGGCACACATGCCTTTAATTCTATCACTTGGGAGGCAGAGATCCGTGTGGATCTCTGTGAGTTCAAGGCCACACTAGGAACAGAGCCAGGTGTGGTGGCACCTTTAATCCCAGCACTTGAGATCTCATGTCTTTGCTTGGGAAAGACACACACCTTCAATCCCAGAAAATGATGACAGAAAGCAGAAAAGTATATAAGGAATTTTGGCTTTTTAAGCTTTTAGGCTTTTAACAGCAGTTCAGCTGAAATCCATTCCAGATAAGGACTCAGAGGCTTCCAGTTTGGAGGAAACAGGATCGGCTGAAAAGTTGTCGAGGTGAGGTTAGCTGGGGCTTTTTCTGCTTCTCTGATCTTCCAGTGTTCACCCCAATAACTGGCACCAGGTTTGTTTGTATTAATAAGACCTTTTAAGATTCGTGCTACAAGTAGGGTCTACCTCAGCAGACTGATAATTTCTAGTGTAACACACCACACACACACACACACACACACACGCCACCGCTGCTTTTTATAGTTGTGGGAGCTAACTTCAGAGTCTCTCAAGGGTAAGTAGACACTGCACCATTAGCTGTGACTTTAATCCTTTTCTCATTTCTTTGTGACAAGTCCTCATTAAATTGACTGAGCTAGCCCTCAGCTCATTCTGCAGCCCAGGCAGGCATCAAACCAGTGATCCTCCTGCCTCAGCCCTCTAAGTAGCTGAGAGTAAAGGCCTTCTAGACTATGCTTGATTATATTTTTGATCATTTGATTTTGATATGTATAACGGAGTTCCCAACACATAAAAAAAAATGGTTAGTGTTTTTGGCATGCACCAAAGAGAAAGCTATTGCGTATTCTAAGTCACTCTTCCTTTTGAAGACTAGCTAGTTAATAAAAATCAGAGTTGTTTGGTCTCTGATTGTCTTATCACGTGGTCAGTAGTTGGAGTTCATTGAGTTACCAGTCTTTTCCCAAGCTTGCATCAGAATTTTCTTGGAAAGCAATGCAGGAGGTGAGAGGATTAATCCAAACTTTGTAAAACTAAGTTGTCCCTTCCTTGTTTTGTTTTAGAAACAAAAACCAAACCCATCAAATCTTGATTGACACAGGCAGGGAAAACCCTCTTTTGTCTTGGCTAATCCAGTGTTTTCACTAAGTAATTTGCAGAGTAAGAGAGAGGAAAGGGCTCTTTGTGTGGGACTCCAGAGGCATTCTGCCCAAGAAAATCTGATTAACTTGAGTAGTCAACCTGGAGTCTCAGGACTCTCCTCATAAAAGCCCTCCCTAGTGGAAGGGTTCCCGGCAGCAAGCTGCCTCTGCTTCTGTATGGAAATCCCACTTCATCCCACCTACACCACCTGGACAAAGGTGTTCCTGATGCCATCAGCCTCGAGTATCTTTAAAGAGGGAAACTTGGCTGTAGTAGTGTCTTGACAGTAAAACTCAGTCAGCACTCCCTCGACATCTGTAACGGCATCACTCCTTACCATGTCACGTAAATATAACAGAAGGCATACCAGAGGGATAACACACGTTAGCCTTTAAAATTACAGCTAAACAAGTCCCATGGGTAGCTCCCCTGTAAAGCAACCCCACAGACTTTACCTGCATTATCAGAACCCTGTATGTTAATGCAAATAGGCTTGAAGAATCGCAGTGTCATTTATGACCAAATAAAAGCCTCCTGTCCAGGCCCTGCCGTTCATGGCTCTCTCTGGAATTCTTTCATGAACTGTGGAGGTTGATGGAAAAGAGGCAGTCTAAAATTTAAGTACAAACCTTAAGAAATGGATCAAGACATAGGAAGCTGAGAGGAAAGCCCACAAAGCTAAAATACCAGTAAATGAATCCTGCCTCCAAAGGTTAAAAAAAAAAAAAAAAAAAAGGTCGATTATAAATGAGCGTCCCTTTTAGTGAGCAGACTGAATCAGTGTGCGGGCCTGGATAAAGGGAACAATAAGTACCTCCTGACACCAGGCTGCGCGTCTGCTGAGCATCCCTCAGTGCAAATGTTAGCCCTGTGTGGGTATTTATTGTGCCCCTGTAAAGTCCTAATGAGCTCCTTGGTGAGAGTGGGACCCTGTGCTGTTTCACACTGTGCTGAAGACCTCCGAGCTTCATGGGGTCAAATCTAAAGAAAGGGTAATGGACCATGAGGTCCAGCTTAATAGACCCGATATTAACACAGCAGCAAGAATGTCAGCCAATGCAAAGTTTAGGGCGAGCAATGAATGAAGTATTTGTTACACTTAAATAATATACAAAGGTTATAACAGAGTAGTGGCACTATATCAATGTCATCATTGCTAGACTTTGAAAGTCTGCCATGTATGAAATAACCCTGTAATGCATCTTTTGGTTACAATAAATAAATTTGCTTTCCAACAGCAAATAATAAATTAGAACAGAATGTTCTGCAGCTGCTGTGACTATCTGCAATTACTTTTAGATATTGAAAATCCCTTGCCTGTATAAATTATGAGGCATCTATCAGCATCTAGCACTCACATAATGGAAAATGCATTGTCCTCTTCATGCTGTTTATGCAGTTTTTAATGTTTAAATGCATGCTATCTCAAAATGAGGCTGAGGGATTTGTAACAGTGCTCAGGCTTCTTTGGATAGCAAAGAGGGCCCTTGCTTTGAAATGAATAGCACACAACCACTGTGAGCCTGCAATCATAAGGCAGAAGTATTTGTGTAAATAAAGGACTTTTCAACTTTGTCTTTTTTCCATGAGTTCTTGACCATCACAATAACCCTGCTCTGTTACACAGTGAATCTTAGCTTCAGAGGCTGTGCTGTAAGCTGTGGACTTGGGTCCAAAGAGCCCTGGATCCCAAGATTTGTGAGTTAACATTCAAGATAGCCTCATTCTCCCACATAGGTAAAACTGGGGAGACCTAGAGACAGGGGCAGGTAAAAATATTTGTACTCAGGCTGGCCCGTCATGCTTTTATTTTCTGCTGGGTTTATTAAACAAATTTCTTTGCGTTAACAAAAACAAGCTATAAATTATTTGAGGTCAAGGACTATATCTCCTCTTCTGTTTTATTTCAATTCCCAACATCAAAGACACCACCAACAGCACCCTCAATTCACTCCTATCTGATAGATAAATATTATGCATTACTTACCAACCCCCCTTTTTCTTTCATGACTTTATTGTCAAAAAAAAAGTAGAAGCTGGATTTTATCCAGGGACTGTGGAAAGTATATTGTCAAACTTCTAAGCTAACAAAAACTGTCAAATGCATGTCTAACTGATGTTTCTACTTCGTTTTGCATTATAGGTTTGATTTTTCAGGAGGTAGCTGTATCCACTAATTGCTTAAGATTACTAGCCCATTACTTCCTTATTTTTAGAAAGTAGGCCAGGCTAAGTTGACAAAGAAACCTCACAAGTTTCACACAACTGTCTGGAATATGAAATGGAGATGATTACGGGGCAAAAAATGGTCCCGAGCTCTTCAGCACTGTGGTTGGCTGTCATCTTGTCTTTTTGACTAACAAAGCTGGAAAGAATGACATAATCATTTTACTTTTATTTGTTTCCATAGTAAGGGAAATGCCTAGGAATTTAGAAATGGAAACTAATATTTATTAGTAAGTTAAAAAAAATCAAAAACATTTAACTATTGATACTGGTGACCCTAAAGGAAAAGTACTGGGAGCTACCTCAAGGCACATGACTCCAGAGTGGCAAAGCTCTAACCTGCCTAAAGAGATCATTCCCACCCACCTGCCAGAAGGCTTAGATTTCTGCCTCCAGTCACGGCTGTGCTTTAAGACATCATTACAGAAGCCCATTAAAATGCAGACGCAATGCATTTAGTCAATAACGCCATTCCTTCTCCAGTACCTATTAGCCAAGAGCAGGACACAGCCAAGCAGAGAATGTGTGAGCTAAAACTGCAAGAACAAACTGAAGTAAAACGAGGATGTGAAGGAATTCTGGAGAGTTGGGGCCTTAAAGACACCAGGCCTGGAAAGAAGACCCAGCCCAAGTGAGTAGAGAGATGCCAAAGAACGGACTTGGAATTGGACTCAAAGTCTGGTTCTGCCCATTGGCAAATTGTTTATAAAGGTTTCCCAACAATTAGCATTTCTGAAAGTAATTTAGGTTGATATTTTCTGTCTTACACATACAAAGGCCAGGTTATAGTCTAAAAGTAATTTGCTTCTTCTGAGACACTTTTGGAAGCAAAACCAACACAAATATTAGTAAAGAGGTATTGGGGTGCATTTCTGCTAAAATGAAAAGACAAGAACTGGATATTTTGCTCTCAGTACACACATACACCCTACCACACCACACACACACACACACACACACACACACACACACACACATTTTTATTTAGCTCTTGATACAAAAGTTTTCATCAGTTAACAGACCATTGCTGCATTAAAAAGTTCAGTTTCCTAAAGTTTAAAAAGAATGTATGAAAAATTCAAAATGGAGGCAAAAAAATAAGAATGTTTTGACACCATTGGTATAGGCACGGCAGAGGCTTTTTAGGGAAGCAACATTTCAGTACAGCAGGAGTGTTCTGGTCACCATTTCAGCTTAACTGTGGACTGAGAGAAGCCTGTTGCTAGGGAGGGGCTATTCATAACACTTGAGTGGGATAAGCTCCATATTTTCTCAGTGCTGTGTATAATGACACTATTATTGTTGACTTCAGTCATGACACCTTCATTTTGTTTTTGTAATGAATCTATGTATTTCATCACTATCACAGTCTGCTGCTGTGTAAACCTCTGTAAGGGTTAGAACCTCATTTTGGGTAACCTGTTAGAACCATAGAATGCCAACAAGCAGAACTGGACTCTACTGTGACTCCAGACTGATTTATAACAATGTGCCAATGCAGGTTCTCTGATTAGCCACATGGACCACTGGTGCTTCTGTTGTGTTTTTAAGATTGTGGTATGGTGTGTGTGTGTCTGTGTCTGTGTCTGTGTGTGTTCACATACATAAGTATATAAAACAACCTGCTAGGTCTTCTTAGTGTTGCTCGTGTGAGTCCAGGGCCAATTACTTTGCATTAGATAACTAATTAAGGTGCTTATCCCTAGGAGAAACTATTTCTCCCTTTCTCGGGAGTCATTAGTTGTCTATAGTCTGTGTCTAAGGGTGAGACCCCATAAGATTTCCCCCATTCCATGTTAGTATAGCTGCTGGTTTTGTCCTTGTTCAGGTCTTGTTTAGGCAGCCATGTTGTTAGATATCATGGGTATAGCTTCCCTCATTTCCAAGAGATACAATGTCCTAGCCGACTTCCTGGTCTACTGGATGATATATATCTCTGCCTCCTCTTTTGTAATGTTTCCTGAGGCTTAGGTGCAGGAGCTGTTCTGTAGATGTATCTTTGGGGAGTGGCACCCCACAATCAGTTGATTGTGACCAGTTGTGCCTTTCTATAGTGGTCTTCATCTACTGTAAAGAGAAACTTCTTTGATGAGGAGTGAGAGCTAAGCTTATCTTTGGGTATAAGGATAAATACTTAGAATTCAGTTAGGGATTCTGCAGGTTTAGTAAATCATCAGTGGTAGGTTTTCTTCTAAGATCCATGACCTCACTAACCCCAGGTAATGGCTAGGTTTCTAGTATCAGACATGATTTCCCTCCAGTTGAGCTGGCTTTAAGTCCAATTAGAGAGCTATTGGTTAACTCCAGGATATGAGCACCACTCTAGCACATTTAGAGATATCTTGCCATGCTGGTCATTATTGTGAATCATGGCATCACAACTGGACAGGACTATTGACTGTTCCCCTTCCGTGGCACCTTCTGGTATTATGAAAGCTAGAAAACTGAAAGAGGCTTTCAGGTTAGATCCTGCTCAAATCTTTCAAGTCCCATGTCTTAAGCATGTGGCTCCTCCACAATATGGACTTACCTTACACCTTTGGGAGGCAACAAGAACAAAATCAATGGTCTATATTGCTTTTGGAGTCTCTTAGACTACGCTGACAAAAACTCAGAGTAGTTTCCCATCCCTTGTATTGGGGTTTTGTTAGCTAGTTTATGGCTCGTAAGAGGAGTACTGTCAACACAAAGTGGAATAGTGTGTGTGTGTGTGTGTGTGTGTGTGTGTGTGTGTGTGTGTGTGTGTGTAGATAAAACAGAGATGCTTCCTGACTACACTAAAGGAAAGTATAACATCTGCATCAGGTCTTAGCTATGTTCCATTTGATTTATCCTTGGTAAACTCTGAAATAGGTCACTGACACAAACTACTTGCCAATGATTAAGTCATAATATGAGTTCTAAAATGCCTCTTATGTATTTCTGTTTTTTAG
>CABHPQ010164175.1:0-10564 GCA_902168405.1 Peromyscus aztecus
ATAAATTCACTTGTACTTTTCTTTAAAGCCTGTGAACTTGTTTAATTGGTCCATTATCATGCCTCTTGCTTGGCAGAGTTGCTGGCAGTCACAGCAGTTTATAATTCTACTTGAACCACAGAGACAAAATATACAGAAAGATCCATGCTTAACAGAAGAACTGAATGCATCTGCCCCATGGCTCAGCAAATGAGCAAACCCTTATTGATACATATGTGCAGGACATGGGGCTGCAAACTGTCACAGGTTCCTAAAACTGCATGAGTCAAGCTTTGCCTTCAAGGACAGCATAGTGTGGTTGGGGCAATAAGATGTTCACATCAAGGGTAACTAGCAGCATTGGCTTTATATGATAATAGATGACAAGAGACACCTTCAGGGTAAGAAAGAATAATAAGATGTGAGGTTATTTCTTCCCCCAGGAGAGCAAAGACTTGCAGTTCAAACTATGCCAGAGAAATCTTTATGAAATTGGCTAATTTCATTTGAACTGGAGATGATTTCTGGGCTGCTGGCTTGCTGACCCCATTCTGGCTCTTAAGTTAGACTTTTCATGAAAAAAAAATAGCCTTTCATCAGAAAGACATAGAAAGTAGATCTGTTCTGTCATACGTCAAGCTAACCAAACACTTCTTTTAAATGTAACCTCTACCTGTCCTTATTGGGGACTGAGATATAGACAGTAGATAATTACCAGCTGGACAAGATTTAATAAGATGAACATTTGGAGGGAGGATAATGAACTTACAAAATATTTTAGTTTCAATTCCATAACTCTCAGAAACCACAGTTTAAAATTTAAAATTAGGGTCAAGCTACCAAAATGTTTCTGCTCTGTTACCTTCCTGGGTGGTCTTCATGGCTCAGTAAAGTGATCTGTAAACAGAATAATGACTAACCTGGAGCAATTGGTTTGCAATGCCCAGGAATCTCTGTCTAACATTTCCTCATGAAATGGTCCATTGAGAAACAGAGCAGGCCACCATAACAGTGTTGGCTGTCTGCTTCTACTCCCTGTGTCCTAAATATGTCACCTCGGCATGCCAGGCTGACATGTCATGGCCCCACTGTCAAGCTTGTTTGTAAAAGCTACCCAAATCCTTGTTTTACATGCTCCGCGTAGTCTTCCCATGTCTGGCTGTATACTGCGATGTCATCAATCACTGCCACCCTGCATTCACCCAACTTCGTCAGCACTGTGTTTACCTTCATCTGAAATGGAACTAGTGTTCTTCTTGCCAAAAAGGAGCCCTCTAGAACATGTATAAGACCTGGGTATGATCAGGGTTCCCCTAGTGGTGACAACCCTGTAGTTACCAGAGCCTCTGTGTCACCATTCTCTGATTGTGTATGATATGACTGCTTTCCAGATGCTGTCTTGCTTTGGGTGTTCTAGACAGAGCTTAGGTGGACCACCTTCAAACTCCTGTGCTGGCACAAGAGACTCCCTTGGCTGTTTTGGTTAATCATACTGGTGTGAGAAGAAGTAGCATATCTACAGCCTTTTGATGGATGTCATGATGGAAGCCAGCTCCAAAGAACAGTGTTGTAAAACTCTGGTCTCTCTTCTTAGACAGAGTGCTATTGTGCTAACTAGCTGGAAAAAAATGGCATAGTTGGATGTGGATAACTTTTGTCTTCCTAGCTCTGGAGACCAGAGCTTACTTCTAGTTTCTGTGTCTGGAAGACAGCACAAAAGGACACTTGAATTCGTGTACATGCCAACATCTGACTCTAGTCTTCCCACCTTCCAGGTGACTGGTAGCTTAATTATTTGGAGGAAGTTAAGGATGCCCCAGATGCTAATTCGTTTGATGTTTCCTCTTGTGGGAAATTTCAGTGCAGGAAGCTCTGAAAATTTGTGTGAGATCTTTCTGATCTTCCACTTTTTACTCTCCTTTTCCTCTTAAAATTCCTCAAAGAGCAAGGTAGGTCTCAAGTATTCTATGGAGAGAGTTGGTCTGAGATCAATTTCTATAAGGTCCATAAACTATCAACTAGTTTTTCCCCCTTCTTTTCATAGACAGATTCTCACGGAACCACCCTTGTTCCTAAGGCCATCTCTCACAGCAACAACAAAACTGATCATATTTGTCTCTTCTCCTTCAGCTATTAACTCCTGTGAGCCTTGTGAGCTTGTATTGTCTGGAGTTCAGCTTGTCAGTGTCTATATAAAGTGGATTCAACGTATATTGCAGAGGAAGGTCCCCTGTCACAGCAGCAGCTCTATGTTAGATGAGCACTCCTCTATTGGAGGGTCTTCATGCCAGAACAATGGGAAGGCATGTGGGCTGCCTCTGCTTTCCATCAACTAAATCTTGCATTATTCATTTGGACATTTTCTGTGTTCCCTACTTCTTGATATTCACTGTGGATGTCTTTAGTTTTTTGACTGGAGCACAGCCAGTAATTGGTGAGTAGAACCAGAAGGTTATTACCCAGGTAGAATTTGTCAGGTTCTGCTAAAATCATGGAAGGTAAGAAAGAGGACCTGGTTGGGACCCCTAAATTCCAATAAGAAAAACACTGGATGTAGTGGTATGAAGCTACAATTTTAATGCTGGGGAAGCAGAGACAGGAAGCTTTGTGCAACTGACTGGCTAACCTGGTCTCTTTGGCGAGTTCCAGTCCATGCATGCGTGTGTGTGTGTGTGTGTGTGTGTGTGTGTGTGCACGCGTGCGTGATTGCTGATGAACGCATTCAGCAATGCCCTTCTCTGAGTTTCAACCTCAAAGCAGAATTATGGATCTCTGCTATGGGAGAAGGAGCTGGGCTTGAGTAGATAACCCAGGGAACTTCTGAGTGACAATTATGTACATACTTATATGTTTTCCAGAGTTGAGATGATTCTGTGAAATTACGTGCACACGCAATAATCCAGAGAGAACATTTTCCCTGGGGAAAAAGGAACTGGCATGCTTAACTCTCGCCACACTCAGGAGCATCCCCCACGTCTGTACTAGATTTGCTTCTTAGAGATCAAAATAAAAAAGAATGTGGAAGAAAGGGTGAGGAGCTAGAGGACCTTGGCACATCTCCCTGAGGTGGGAAATCGTCCTCACCCAAAGGTGAATGCTAGTGTGAATGGTGCCTGAAAGGCACTTGGAGAAGAATCCATTAATCAACAAGTATTTATTTAGCACTATTTTCAGAATTGTGCCTGGGGCTCTGGTAGGATAATAAAAGAAGTGTAAAATAGAATTCATGCCCTGCAAGAATTTATGCTCTAATTGAAGAGAGAAGAAATAATAAGAGGCAGGTTAGAATAAATGCTAAATCATATGTTTCAGAAGATAGGAACTGTGAGAAAGGGCGATGTTATCACTTGAGTCCTCAAATAATCAGAGAAGCCGCTGTTGCAGTGAGAGAGCCTGAAACAAGCCTTGAAAGATGAGTTCAAGATGCTTACAATGGCCCTCACATTAATTAATTCAAAGTGTTAATTAATTTTGATCATAGGGAATGTGACCTAGGATCCAGCTCTACGGTCTCCATTCTCTTTAATTACAAAGAGAAAGAATTAACCTATACCACAAAGCCATTTCAAACACATGGTCACCTTTGAGACAATTTATAGGCCTGCCACTGAAGTCATGGGGTTTCTGCTAATTGACCTCATTTCTCCTTTCTACTTCCCCTTCCCCTGTAGACATTATAACCTTTTAAAGTTTTTGAACTCTAACTTTGTATTAATCTGTTTTGCAACACGAGGAACGTCTCCTGCTGTAGAACAGCGATGGGCCTGAAAAAAAGAATGTCTAGGGCTGGAGAGATGGTTCCCACATGAAGTGCATGCCATGGGTGCATGATGACCTGAGAAAGACATGTAAGATCCCTTGTAAAATTGGGCATGGTGGCTTGGGTCAGACATACCAGTGAATTCACAGCAAGATAGAAGATAGAGATCAGAGACTCTCACGTCTCATGGACCAGCTAGACTTGCTTACATGGTCACAAATAACAAAGAGACTGTCTTATACAAGGTGGAAGGTCAGGCCTGACAACGAAGGTTATCTTCTCACTTCAACATGCTTGCCCCCCCACACACATACACTCACCACACACACACACCTCACATGTGCACACACACACAAGATACATGTGCACACACACCACACATGTGCACGCACACACACATACACACATATACCACACATGTACACACATACTACACATGTGCACACACACCACACATGTGTACACACACACCACACATGTGCACACACACATGTGCACACACACACACACACACAACTTCTTCCATAATTTATGATCTAGAAATGAACTACCAACCCCAGCACCTTTACTTAAGTCAGCAGGGCAGCCATCTCTTGTTTCCTAGGTGACAGCCAAATGGCATTGCCTGATGGTTGTGCTGTGTACCTTGCAGGGGATACAAGCTGCCACTTCCTGTACATCTCTTCACATGCCCTGGAAAAGCTTCTTTGTCGTTATTTGGTGTCATCTTGAATTAGCCTACGAGTTGTGAAAAAGCTCTTCTATATGCCCCCCCTCCAACCACTCACTTTTCTCTATCATATCGACACACACTGACTTGAATAATTCAGAGAAAAGTCTCTCAGTTTGCTGTGTGCAGGGTGATAATAATATTGGTTCAGATTTGGGAAACATTTTCAAATTATCTTTTCTTATTCAAGGTTTTCTAGTTTTGTGACTCAAAAGTGTAACTAGAGTGTTGTTAGAACCAACTTCTCCCATCCCCACACAAAAATGCTGTTTTCTTTATATAAAGGAACACAAAGGATGCTTTTTAAGGCACTTTTTACAGCATCTTCTGAGTGCCACAAGAAATGCTTTTTCTTTCTTTATATAAAAGTAATAATAGGTAATTGTAAAAAATGAGTAAAACCCACATAAACCCGTACGTGCATTTAGAAAAAAAGGAACAAACAAGAAAAATCTGAGACTTCAAGAGGCTAATACTTGCTCAAGGTCGAATTCCTAAATAAATAAGATTGGGATGGAGCCTAGATCTCTTTAGGCCATTCTCTGTGTCGCTGGGGCAGTCAATGCGCTCACAGATATCACTGCCACCCTCTATACTCAGGAGGGTATATAATTTCATCAATACAATACAAAGGTTAATGGGATTGCCTCCTTCCAACTCTATCATAGTAAACGCAGGCTTTATGACAACGTTTTAAAAAAAATGACCTCTCCCTACTTTATGCTGATCATTAACAAGATTATCTCGCACTGGAGATTTACTATAGCAAAGAGCATTGACACCACTAACTGCTATTGAGTGTGTGATGCTTCGACTCCATAAAGTGGAGAAAAATACCTTGGTCAGCAGCACGGGGGAAAAAAGACATGGCCAGAGGCATTCAACCCATGGAAAAGAGCTTCCGTCCACAGGACTGTGTCTGCCAAGCTGATCTCTGGGCACCTCCATCGCTGAAAATCTCAGCACAAAACATAAAGCCCACTTCATGTTTATGTAGTTAAATGCAATCCACTCTGTCGTAATTTCGGTAGGTTGTGTAGAATGAGCCAAACATGTCAGCTTAAGGAACAACAAAAGCAGTAGAAACAGTTGACCTGTATCTCTGGATATGGCTTCACATTTTAAATTGTCAAATGATTAACACTATGATATCACCAAGGAAGCAAGGTTTGTTTCTAGCAAGGAAGTCATGAAACAGAAAGCCATGGGTAGGGAGATTCCCTCAGGAAGAATTCAGACAGGAGTTTAAATAACTCTCAACGGCATACAATAAATGTTAACAAGCATTTATTTATTGCATGTTGTTCCTGAGGTATCCAAGTCACCCAAGAGAGACTTTGGTGAAATTCACACGCTCTGTTAAGGCATGCCCAGGCTGGAAGCAAAGACAGACAGACAGACAGTACATAGAGGTTTGAAGAGAGAGCAACAGGTACCCCAAGTGGGGGTTTTGGATTCAGGTTGTGAGTGGTTTACAACAGGCCCAGGATGAGTGGAGGTACTATGCCAAATCTGATTTTTCTCAGAGAGACTTTGGAGACCATACTTGAAGTTACAGCCAATGCCATGGACATGGGCTGCTTTTGTCGTAACAAACCAGCCTTATGTACAGTGGACTGCCTGTTTCATGTCTAAGAGCTTAGCCTTTACTAATATGAAAAGTACTAGAGACTGGTAATAATGTGTTCTCCATTTATGTCTGTAGCTATGGTTTTTTTTTTTTTGTAAATCTGTGTGAAAGTTCATATATTAGTTATTTCTCTTACTACTATGACACACATTTTAAAAAACAACTAAAGGATAGGCTTGCTTTAGCTTAGAGTTTGAGAGCGTGCTGTACATTATACTGGGGAAGTCACAGCAGTGTGAGCTCGAGGCTGCTGCTCACACCGTGTCTGCAGTCAGGAAGAAGAGAGGGATGAAGGATAGAGGTTGGCTCGATTGCTCCTTTCTTTAGTTTCTGTTCACACCAGTATCTCAGTTCATGGGGTAGTGTTCACACATTCAGGATGGGTTTTCTGTCTTCCCTTAAAATTCTGTAGAACCAACCATATAAATATGCCCAGAGGTGTTTCCTCTAGTTGATATCAAGTCCCATCAAGTTGACAGTAAAAATCAGCCACTATAAATCCATTCCTTTTCCATATCATATTTTAACCTTCCACTTCTGTGACTCAGAGACCCATGGCCAAATCATAACATGAGAGCACTTAGTTCAACTGTAGGAGTCCTTAAAGCCTCCAGAGACATAATATTGTTAAAAGCACAATTTTTCTCATTCTGTTAGCTGTGAGATCCTGTAGACTAAAAATTGTTACCTACTTTTCATTTATAATATCACAGAATAAACATTCTTATCCCACAAAGAAGGAATGAAAACAGGAAAGGAAGATTATAGACCAAACCAAGACTGAAACCCAGGAGGAGAAACATCAAATCTTGTATGTCCAGCATCTAGTTTCTCTCTTGGGTTGGCTCCACTCAGTTATCACCCCAAGGTCTTGACATATCCATGTCCTGGGGTCTCCATTGCCATTTAGACTTATTCTTTACAGTTCCATGCAATACCCCTCAGAACACAGAATTTGATCTTACCGCTCATTGCATGGCTGTGGCAACTTTCTAGAACTTTGATCCAGTCCTCTAGAACCTTATAACTCTTCTATGGTGCACACCTGTCAAACAAGTATTATGTAGATGCAGCTTCCAAGTTCTTTTCCCAGCCTAAGATGAAGGGATCATGGCTGGGGTGGCCTCATGCGTGTGATGGCTGAACCTGGGGACTCACTTCACTGGGCAGTTTTGATTGTTTTGTTTTTGACTAGAAAAATCTCTTGGGTGTCATTCTCAGTTCAATATTTCTCTTTTCAATTGCATTTAAATTCTGCAAGCTGGAGCCTTAAATGCATGGCCTCTCATTATAAAGGTGTCCTTCCTATTTTTCCAATACAAAGTACAGGCTAAGTGCTACCCTCTCCCACAAATAGAGTTGTTTCATTTGTATCTTCTTTGTCTGCAACTTTAAACTTGCCATGCCCCCTTCCTTACCAAACCATTCATTTTTCATACTTTACTGCTTTGAATACAAACCTCAGTAAATGCAGCGAGCAATAAATATTCCACAGCCTAGATACCATACTGCCTCAAACATTTTAGCTGCCAAATAACTGAGTCAAAAACTCTTGAATTCAGCCTCAGTCATATTTTCAGGACACAGGTAAAATTTAGCCAGGTTCTTCGCCATAATGCAATGTGAGTGGTCAGTAGCCAAGTTTCCAAGAGGGTCCTTGTTCTTCTCTGAAATCTCATGAGCCTGGCTTCCATAGTCTACATTCCTCTTGACATTCTGTTTTTTTTCTTTCTAAACACCTACCAAAATAGTTCATTAAACTCTGGGAATAGTATTCTAGTGCTAACCCACAGATCCAAACCATTCCATGTTCTTTTTACAAGTCAGTTGCAAAGTACTACAAACCACATGCTTGTCACCAACCTCACTCTTGTCACCAATTATCTATATTACTCTCATAATTGATGAAATACCAGACAGAGGCAACTTAAGGTTTACTTTGCCTTATAATTTCAGGAGATACAGTCCACAATGGTGAGGAAGGCATGGCAGCAGAGGGTGAAATAGATGGTCATATTCTGTCCACAGTTAGAAAACAGACAAAGATGAATATTATTGCTCAGTTTATTTTCTCTTTCTTCCAGTTTTATTCAGTTCAGAACCCTAGCCCATGAGGTAATTCTGACCACATTGAGAGCAGTTTTTCCTTCTGTTCTGTCCTGTGAAATTGCTGTCTTATTTTTGTAGAAACATCTTCACAGACATGCTTAGGTATGTGCCATCTGAGTGATTACAAATCCAGACTATATTTGATAGTGAAAACTAACCATCAAACTGCTTAACACGAAGTAGGATGTTGAGGCCCTGGTTTTATGTATGAAAGGTACTCATGTGATTTAAATGGAATCTTACAAACTCATCATTTTTGGAAATTTTATATTGAATAGACATACCAGAGATTTTGTTTAATTTATACAAAAAAACCCTCTCCCAACAAAATCACAGAATTTCAGAGTAGCAGAGGTTAAATTTAGGTTAGCAGTTACAAAGAAAGTATAAAGACTATTCACATTCTCTTTATGTAGATCCATTTATTGTTAATATTTTATGACATTTGCTCTTCTATAATACCCATGTTCTGTATTCATAGCTCTTTATACATACATTTGTGTGTTGCCTTCTGAGATGTATTTGGAATGGAGAACTTTATTTTAACATGAACCAGAAATTTCAGTATAAACAGTGAATTTCTGAAACAAATGGCTGTAGGAATGAAGAATCCAATAGTAAATGTAAGGAAAATTCCAATGAGTAGCAACAGCAGATGAAGAGAACAGTTATGACCTATTTTTACACTAAGGTGCTAAGGGACAATCTTTCCATAGTCAAGATCCGAACCTCCAGCCATGGCTTACAGAATAGTAGACAGAGCACTGTGGTCTGTATCAGGGGAGCCTGCTACACATTTGTACACTGCTTTGTCACAGAAATTTGTTTGCAGGAAAGTATACTCCTGGGTGCACTCTACTAAAAAGGCATGTGGTGGTGATGTCGGTTAAAGCCATTGGCTACTAGGTACATTTGACGCCCTTACACTACAGGAATCAAGTGTGGAGATGGTATTCACACTGCAGTAGTTGAACACTGGGGAAGCTGCCTATGTGGCAGATGCTTAGGTCCAGGAGAATCCATGTGTACTGCAATAGTTAGGCATGGAGAAAGCCATCTGCTCTATAGATGCCTACCAACAGGATCTCTTCCTGAGGTCTATCTGTCTTTCTTATTGATCAGGCTTCCTGACAATTAGAAAAGAAATATATAAAAACCCAGATCTACATCCATGACCAGGTGATAGAAGGCAAACATGGAGGTAATAAAAATAGGTTGATGAATAAATGAATTGATTTTATTTTTTTCTTGATTGAGAGAAAGCTGCAGATACATTGCCTCATTATGCCCAATCAGTGCAATACGTATTTTCTCCAAACAAGGACCCTTTCTTAAGTAACCACAGAACAATCTTCCAAACAAAGAAACCAATCACCATATAATACTGGCCCATTAAAGTTTCTTTTTCTATTCTGTCTTCCAGGGAAATGTCTTGCAGTCACACATCCTGTTTACCCTTCGATGTAGAGTGATTCTTTACTATTTTCTATAAATTTCACAATTTTGAAAGTCTTAAAAGTTGCAAGCATTTTATTGTATAAAACGTCCTTCACTTTCAGTCATGTGATCATACACAGTAAGGCATGACAGGACCACCATTAACTGATGGAGAGCTATCAGCATAGCTCATCAGGACACACATGACTGTGGCCTCTTCATCTACTAGTGATACTAAGCTGGATCACCTGAGGCTGCTATGTTTGTCCACCAAGAAGTCATTATACTCTATTTGTAGTTGGTATGTATACTGTGAGACAATTCTCTGACATTGTATGAATATCCTTCTCTCATGAAACACACACCTACCAATAATAATACCTGCAGATGTGTTCTATGCTTGCCATTTTAATCTTCATTATTATATATTCATTGTTGGTATTCAATTATAAGGAAGAGCTCATATTATTTTTTATTTATCTTCCCTCCTTTTCCCCCTTCCTCCTTCCTTCCTGGTTCTTGAAACCAAGATCTTTGTATCAAATGTGGTGACTGCCATTAGAATGTCACCGCTCATTTGCATTCTGAAAAAGTGGCACTATGAAATGTATGTGTTTATATATTCAAAGATTACACATGTATGCACACATACAAAATTATAGCTCCACATAACAGTCTATGTATATACTTTAAAACATGAATTCTCATCAGAACCTCGCATTCAGTTCAACATTGATTGAATTCATGTTGTAAAGACTTTGTGAGGGCCAGGTGTGGTGGTGTACATCCATGATCCCTACCTGTGGGAGGCTGAAGGAGGATAATCATGAATTTGAGGCCAACCTTGACTATGTAGTGAGACTTTGTCAAAGAGAGAGAGAGAGAGAGAGAGAGAGAGAGAGAGAGAGAGAGAGAGAGA
>CABHPQ010164175.1:10574-25564 GCA_902168405.1 Peromyscus aztecus
AGAGAGAGAGAGAGAGAGAGAGAGAGAGAGAGAGAGAGAGAGAGAGATTATTAATTAAAATGGATGTCTCTTTTGAGATGGACTACTACTAGCAATGTTTATCAGCCTACAGAGGAGAAGATTATATGCAGAGGAAGACTGTTAATTTCAGAAATAGTCACTAAAAAGTCACTTCAGGAAATGAGGATAAAAGAACAAGCCTGTGGACTGTCATTGCAACAAAGAAGTTATTGCTTTATGGGTGGTTTCTCTGGAGATTTTATGTGTTATCAACTGAACCAACTTTTACCTCTTAGAGATATAGGATGATATTTTTCTTGGCTATTGCTTCTGTTTTACAGAGAAGCAATCAGGATCATGATAGAGCCCAAAGTGATGTCCCAGAAGATGCGTGGAAGAGTCAGCTTCCCAACTTGTTACTTGATGCACTGGGTTTCTGGTACTGTTCTCCTTCTGAGGACTTTGACAGAGAAAAGGAAGAGCCCACAAAACCAAAATGGAATATTTTATCTTTGTGGAGTTTCTCTTTTGTTCAAGGGAAAACAAATTAAGGCTTCACTTCAGTTGCATACTGAGTACTGCATATGTGTAGGTTGTAAATAGAAAAATGTATATGAAACCTGAGTTTCTTTTGTTTTGAAGTACTCCTAAGTTTCCTGATTCTTGTGCAGTGAGGTAGGATGGTGGCACTCCATACTGCACAATTGGATACAGGAGTAAGTGACAGTACTAATTCCATACATGAATCATAACTTCTGTTTAGTTCTCAGTGTTTTCTTTCTTTATTCTCTGGCATATGTCTATGATCCAATGAAATATCCCAAACCCCTCCAAGAAGATGGAGCCATTAAAAGGACAATCTACACCACACTATCAAATGAAGAAGAAAGAAACTATTATGATGTGACTGGCTCTTTAGTACCCAACTAGGATAACACTGCATATTAATTTTTAGAGGAAAGCAGGTAACTTCACTTGTACTGAGGACTTGTTGCTTTGGTCTGGGCAGTATGAGGTTCTGGGTACAATCCTATTATCTCCTCCCCCTGGAACCTCTAGTAGAGAAGTCTGATAAGCTCTGCACTATACATACTGATCGATTCACACTATATTTAAAGGGAAGCAAAGATAATCAGAAGCAAAAACCTGCATGTTGTATATCTTCTAGTGTGAACAAAAGGACAGCAGTGGTGTGTGTGAACATGAACTTCCCTCAAGAGAAAGCAATTGGATTTGGACTTGATATTGTATCCTGCCTTGCATAATGATGATCAGTGAAGACTGTTTTCTCTTGGCTTATAGCTGTTAAAAACTCACCCCCTCTTTCCAGGCTGATTTCAGTATCTACATTGATATTTTCCTAATGCCTCGTATGATGGCTAGTGTTAGCTGTTGACTTGACAGAATCTAGAATTCCCCAGAAGACAAACATTCAGGGTACATCTTTCATCTCTGGGCTTGCCCATGAGAAATTATGTCAGCTAGGTTAATGGAGGTGGGTACACTCACCCACTCTGGGTGGGGCCATTCCTTAGGATTAGGTTCTAGATGGCATGAGAAGAAAACTAGCTGAGCACAAGTGTCCATTTCTCACTTCTTCCTGACTTGATGCAACAGTACCCACTGCTTCAAGTTCTCACTGCCTCGACTTACCCACTATGATGAACTGTCCTTCAAGTGAGCCAAAATAAACTCTTGCTCTCTTAGACTGCTTCTGTCAGAGAATTTTTGTTACAGTAACAAGAAGGTATCTAAAACACCTAGCTCTTTTAGTTCTGAGTCCTGGCCTCTTTCAGTGATATCATCCTTTGTCTTGTGTAAGCCATTCACTCCTATGACCATACCCTGGATTTTTTGTTATCAATACTTTTAATAAGTCAATCTCAGTTTTATTTGGTCATTCTTTGACTACTTCTTTGTATGCTCAGAGCTTGTGTACATTCTCTCTGTATCTCCACCTACCTCTCCAATCCCAAATCTTATAAACCTTAAATCCCACTTGAATATATAATTCATGTTCTGTCTAGTTTTTATAACCTTACTGCCCAGCTTAAATCCCCTAGTTAATTAGTATAGGTATCCTCTTGATTCTGCTGTCAGCTGCCCTTCACTTATCTTGCCTCATTTTTTTGTTCTGGCTAAAACACCATTCTGGATACCTCAGGTTTGTGCCCATCTGTACTGTGCCTGCTCATTTGCAACCGAAGCAGGCAACTGTGCCAGTGTCTCAAGCTAGAATCTGTGTTGCTCACCTGGGCTGGTCCTTAGAACTGTCTGGAAATTATCTTGTGTTTTTATCACCTTGCTTTCGTACCTCACAACCATCACTCCGTGCTCCCCCCCTCCCCTGACATCTTCAGTACCTTCTTTCTTGTCTCACTCTTATTCGATGACTTCTTATTTTAGCTTATGTAATGAATTCCATGTTAATCTTCATCTACCCTTACAAGAGCCTGAGTCATGCACCCTCAGTTCCTTGAATGACTGGTGCTCCTAAGGTAATCTTTCAGTCTCTTCATCATCTTTCCCCTTGCTTATTCAAGAGTATGCTGCTAATTTCCATAAACCCAAACCCAAACCGAGAGCCCTCTTTACCTCACTTTCCATACGCTACTTCAATCCCCTTTTCCCTTTTTAGGTATATCTGTGGGGGAATCACCCTGTCTCCACTATTACTTCCCATTCTCTCTGCTGATTTTCTTTTCATGGTTTACTTTTATTCTTTTATTTGTTTGTTTTTTGAGACAGATTTTCTCTGTGTAGTCCTGGCTGTCCTGGAACTAGCTCTGTAGACCTGTAGACTAGGCTGGCCTTGAACTCACAGAGATCAGTCTGCCTCTGCCTCTCGAGTGCTGAGATTAAAGGCATGCATCACCACCACCTGGCTAAACATTTACTTTTATTCTTTTTTTTTTTTTTTGGTGTTTCGAGACAGGGTTTCTCTGTGTAGCTTTGCGCCTTTCCTGGAGCTCACTTGGTAGCCCAGGCTGGCCTCGAACTCACAGAGATCCGCCTGCCTCTGCCTCCCGAGTGCTGGGATTAAAGGCATGTGCCACCAACGCCTGGCCTACTTTTATTCTTTTCCTTCTGATATTTCCTAGTTTATCTCTTAGGTATTAATCACCATCTACACTTATCTGGTTTATTTTATTTACTTATTGTTTAAATTCTTTCTTCCATGTAAGATTTTAAACTTGATGAGTAAGATTTTAAGCTTGAGGAGAGAAAGGACTTTTACTGATGTTTTGTTTTTTCTTCTCTCTCTCTCGGGTTCTGAGAATAGTAATGAATATGTGCTGAATCCTTGACAAACATTACATGTAAGAATGAATGTGATGCAGGGGTCAAAATTATGTAAGTATATATTTCAGTTCATTTGTCTCTGAGATTTCAGTTCCTGATCTAATAGAGTTGCATGAAGGATTCCTTCAGAAAAAAAGTTCATAACAGGAGATAGCTGTGAGTCCTTCCTGAAGAGCCCTCACTACTTCCCATGTCCTCCCCTGATGCCGAGGTCTTCTATATCAGCTCTGCTATCTATTCTCTTTCAGTGCTCTGGATTGCTCTTGATGCCATGGAAGGAACACAGCCCATGCCTTTGTTTACCTGTTCATCTCCTCAAAATTACAAATTACAACCTGGAACTGAATCTGTCTTGTTGACCATTTTCTTTTGAAAACATGGCTCCAGAAGTAAAACATTGATGACATCCACCCACACTCACTCTTACGTGGTATAGATATCACACCCTGTTTTCATACTTAGCAGTGGCAGGTTGATTGAGTTTGCCCAAGTGCACTCTTATGGCGGAGTGGGGCTCATTCCTGTCCTCTGTTCACATTGTCCTACAAGAGACACCCTGCTTCCTCATTGCACACTCTATGGTCCTTTCTTTGTGTTCAGTACTCTTTCCTCCTGCATTTCATTCACACTCATTTTCTCCTTCTCTTTAGCCTATTGGAGGTTTCTTGGCAGTAGCATATTTGTTGACTTGCTCTGTTGGTTACATCTTCTTTTAATAAGGAAATCTGTCTCTTGGTATCTCCTTGCCTAGGGCTGTGCTTGCTTAAAGTGTAAAATGTCAAACTCTACCAAGGATGACAATAACCCTCTGGGTAAAGAAGAATTAGTCTCTGTATTATTAATCACTCAAGAGATAGACAAGAAACACCAGCAATCTCAAAGAAGAGAAGATTGGAATTAACAAGGTTTTACATCTTCTTTGTTTTTCTCCTTCAAAAGTGTAAATCTTTGCATCACCAATCACCATGCCAAAAGTCAACAGAAGTGGTCATGAATCCAAAAGGCCTCTTGTAATACCAGTGCTGGCCATAGTAGCTGTTGGAGCTTGATTGTAACCACGGAGAATCATACCGGCTCAGAAGACACGGGAGAATTCCTTAGCAGTGAGTCGAGACTGGCTTCAGCTGTGAGTGTCACAGTCTGTAATATGGATGAGGGGATATGGGAATAGACAGGTGGCCACATTCTGACCTTTCTTCCAGCTTGACTAGCAAAGATGGCATTCCCAACTGTCCTGGCTTAATGTCCCTTAAAGAGCACAGCAGCCTGACTCTGGAGAGGCTGCAGAGAACTGTAGCTTGCAGTTTAACAGACGTGAAAAGCTGGGCCTAATGATACTTTACAAGTTCATGATCTTTCTGGACTGTTACACAAGCATGAAGAAGTGTGCAGAGGCCAATATCTTGGTTTGTGCTACAGCGGACTAAAATGATCACACATCCATTTATTCCACATTGGAAGAGCCTGGCTTCCAACACTTTTGTGTCTGACATGTAGATACCTGAATGTAAGAGTATTCTTTATGTGAACTGTGAAAATGATTGACACTATTCCACAGAACACTAGTAACACAATTTCTCAATCTCCACATTGGTGGAACTCCTTAGAGCTACATAAAAGACACTTAAAAGTGTCTTTTATGTAGCTCACTGGTAATTAGTTATACTATTCTGGTGTCCTCCCACAACCAAATCATGAGTTTATGGTTATCTTGCTGTACTGCCAAAAAAAAAAAATCAAAATAATGCAAAGATTCCCAATGAGTCATTGCATTCAAATGGAAAGATATATTTGGTTTTTCAAGACAAGGTTTCTCTGTGTATCCCTGGCTGTCCTGGAACTCACTCTGTAGACCAGGCTAGTCTTGTTCAGAGATCTGGCTGATTCTGCCTCCTGAGTACTAGGGTTAAAGGTGTGAGTCACCGTGTTTGGCTGTTTTATAAAAAGGTTGATCATTTATGTTACATTTAATTTTTATTTAATCATTATAGTATTACTCAGTCTTATTCAAAACAAACAGCTAACATACAGAGGACAGTTTATTTTAGATCCAGATTTTTAGAAAAAAATTGAATCCAAAGTACCCTGGGTCAGTTCAAAGCTGGTGGTATGAACATGATGGGGAGGATGATCAAGGCACTTACGGAATTCAGTAGGATTTTATGATAGGCAACTTGAAGTCAAAGAGTTGCAGGTGCTTCAAATTTCACGTAGTTCCCAACTTTTATGCAGTTCTACAGCTGAGTGTTTGCAGACACAGTGTTCAGTGGAAGGCTACCTTGGTCATTTGGGGCTGGCACAACAAATTGCCACAGACGTTTAGATGAATCAACACTATGTCTCCATGGTTGCAAAAAAAAAAAAAATCCTCTGAAGCTCTGGGATCTGAATGTCTTCCTACAAAGCAGCCAACAGACTATAGCTTTTATATCAGAGCTGGTGACATATTATTTAGTTTTAAAAGTTGTTTTTTTAAATTCAGAGTGTAATATAAGATACAGATTTCTGAGCTCTGAGTTTATAAGGTTCCATTTGGAACTGGAATGAGAAGTCAAATAACAGAATTTTTTAAATTTAACAAAAAAAAAATTACTGCATATATCACCAGCCAAGAGTCACACAAGTACCTCTACCCTAATAGAGCATGGGAGAGAGTGCTTCTAACCATGGGTCTCATGCATTATGAACATTTTAATAAATACTTCAGAAGGCTCTAAAATATACCAAAGCAAGGTGACTTGAACAAGGCTGGGAAATCAATGACTCATCAACTGGTCATTTATAGTCACGTGTAAAGTCCATTATAAATGGAAGCATCTAGCTACTTTCTTTCTGTTCACTTCTCCAAACAGTTCAAAATGGCATGTGCTAATACAAGCAGCACATGTGTGGAAAATTCAATTTCAACTGAAATTCTTGTACCATGGGCAACCAAGGGACACAAATATCCTCACCAATTTTAGTCACGGTGGTTCAGCAACTGATTTTGCTATCTTTGGGTAATTAATTATAATTATAATTAATCCGTTGGAGTTTCTTTGTTTAACAATCTTGTGAGCTACAAGGCATGCTGGCATTACTGGCAGGTTTAATTTTAATATTTTAAGAAAGTATACATGCAGATGATCATATACAGAACAATTTCCATACACTATAGCAAAGATCACTAAGAACCCTTGAAATGAGTCAGAAAACCACAATTGCTTAAGTTTGAATTAACTATCAACTTAGATTTATATTCAGGAAAATGGGTGGCCTGAGTTTAGTTTAAAAGGACATTCATTATAGTATAATGAATAGTATTTCCTAATGGGAGAATTTCAGTTATATACAGAATGCAATGAAACTTCATGTAAGACACTCCTACTTTAGTGATTCATCTGTATTCCTATGATTGTATCTATAGAGCCAAAGGAGGTGAAAAACCATGGCCACTATCCCAATAAATCAGGTAAAGATGCAGGTACCATTGAAATTGTGCCGGTATTGACACTGTTACTGTTCACTTGTCAAATGTCCCACACGGGTTCCTGTATTTGAACATTTAGTCCCAGCGGCTGGTACCATTTTGAAATTGTGTGGCATCTTTAAAACTGTAGCCTCACTACAGAATCACTACAGAAGTAGATGTTTGTGGGCAAGGCTTGAAGACAATATTTGCATCTGTTTGCAGATTGAGATCTGTTTCTATATAGTTGATGATCTGCCAACATGTGAGCAAGCCATCACCTCATATCCATCACAATGGACAGTGCCACTTAGCTGTCTGGTCTTCCCTGGTGTGCTGGACTGTGTACCCTGAAAGCATGAGCTGAACTAATGTCTCCTTTTCTCCTCGTGTCTTCTTTCTTACTCTGCTTGTTTCTGCTTTTTGGTTTTTTTGTTTGTTTTTTTGGGTTTTTTTTTTTTTTTTTTTGGTGTTGTTTTTGAAAGCAGGTCTTGGCTATTCCAGTACTCACTCTGTAGCTCAGGCTAACTTCAAATCCACACGAATCCACTGGCCTCACTATGTAGCCCTCTCATCCCTTAAGTTGTTGGGTCAGGCATTCTGACCCAGCAGCACAAAAGGCAACTAATATAGAAAGTATATTTGATATTTTGGGTTCACATGGTCTAAATTCCTCATTTCTTTTGTGTCGTCTGTTGAGTTCTTTTATACAGTCCGAAAGATAGTGAGATGAGCTGATTGAAATGTCAGCTCTCCTAGACCACAGCGATGTGAAGATCCCAGAATGTTGAGAAAATCTGAGAGACGCAGCTTTTGGCCCCGCACTGTGGAAATCAGTCACGGCAAAATGGCCCCTTCACCCTGATATGCCACATTTTCATATACTCCCTAATGATAAACTCAGGTTATATTTTCTGTGTACATATTTTAAGGCATTCTCAAGTACATAATTGATTTCTATTTGCTGTTTGAATCTTCAGCACTTAGTTAAATTTCTTGATATAGTTTGTCTAGTTAAGGATACAGGAAAATGACAGAACTCAAATACACTGATTATGTCACGTTATCAGGAGATGTAAAATAACATCACTGTTAGGCACATCTGATCAAAAAGTTGTCATTTTTATCTATATCATTGAACATACTTTTTCAAAAATTATTTACTTTTTAAGGGTTATAAGATACAGTCTCTAATTTGTTAGTTTCGAGGAAATTGGTAACCTCTTGGGGAAACAAAATTGTGTTGAATCTCACATGTAGGGACATTTTGTGAATACCTAGTTCTTACACAGACCCCACACGTGAGGCATAATATTAAATACCACATTACTTCATAGTTATTGATAAAAGGTAATATAGAAGCTACCAATGATAAATTAGCATTCAACAATATAAATATGCTCTTATTTAAATATTGACATTGATAGTAATAAAAATTATGCAACATTTTGAGAGAAATAAAATTATATAAACTAACCATGTAATTAAAGTTTGGATATCAGCACAGTTAGAACTCTATGCTCCAGCAAGTTAGGTGACTATGTCGTGTAGTGTGCAGCTTACAGTCAAACATAAGTCCTGATATCTCACATACATGGCTGTGCTTGATAAGTGTTGATATTTAGAAGACAGGCTTGTAGGTGATCCAAGGACTCCGATTCTTCATCTCTACGACTCTGCAATCCTCTTCAGGACCTTAGAGTTCTCCCTTCCATTTTTATTATTAGTCATTTTCATATAATTGGGAAGATGCACAAATGGACTCAGAGAGAGGTACACTGGCTGGAGCTTGTGTGAGAGGAGGTGTTTCAAGTCAACACAACAGGAACAGAGCAGGATTATCTCTCATGGTTGGTTGGTTGGTTGGTTTGGCTTGAGACAGGGTCTCACTATGTAGCCCTGGCTGGGCTGGAATTATCAATGCAGATCAGGCTGGCCTTGAACTCACAGAAACCTACCTGCCTTTGCCTCTTCAGTGCTGGAATTAAGAATGTGAGCCACCATGCCTGTGATTATCTACTTCTTAACAAGATGCATGAAATAATCCTCACAAAACATTTACTGTGCTCTGCAAAATTTCTGTGATAATGGTAGTATTTTTCTGTCTCTAGCATTTAAAGAAAGAATTGGAGGATAGTATAAAAATAATACTGGTAGTGAAAAGTGACTTTTATTTTCCTTTTTCTATTTTTTTAAACTCTCTGTACTGTGATTATGCAGTATTCATTATAAATGTTAATTGACATCAGAATAGTGTATTCTTCATTAAAGAATTGTGTTCATTGTGTTTGAACAGTATATGGTGTTTTAATATGTGATAGAAATTCTCTTACACATTTAACATATCTTTCTGAAGTAGTCACTTGGCAAAGCTGGCAGGATAGGGTCTAACACACATACATATACATTCATATATATTATTTATGTGTTCATAGTATATATTCCATACAAGTATTTGGTTATGTATGGTCATAATTATATACACATCTGTAAGCTTTACTCAGTAAGGGTAATTTCTCATATACATAAAACTGAAGCCAGATCATGGTATGGTTGGTGACCCAGAATTATACAGCTGGTATTTCTCTGGTATTTGTTTGTTACAACTCCAAGATGGAACCCTTGACAATAAAAGTTGTTTTTACCTCCCTCCCTCCCTCCCTCCCTCCCTCCCTCCCTCCCTCCCTTCCTCCCTCCCTCCCTTCCTCCCTCCCTCCCTCTCTTCCCTCCTTCCTTTCCTTTATAGATGAGAGAGCTGGAGTTCAGAGGAGGTGATTTGCCCTTCATCACCTCCCTAAGTTACTTTTTGGTCTTATGTGTCAACGGACAAGAAGTGACACAGTATTAATTGTGTCATATTCTTATGACAAGGCCAGGGTCATAATGAGACATAAAAAGACAGCTGGAAGGAATGCAAGTTATTCATGTATGAATTCCACTCAAGGTTTATGGTGTCTCTAAAGCCTTCTTAAATAATGAGGAATTCAAAGCACAAGTTCAAGCAAGTAACCCTCACATGATCAAATGCAATTGGTACATTTCCACTCTTTTGATAAATGTACTGGAGACATTCTCTACTGGACAATGAGGATAAAACAAGTGAGATCACCTCTTTCCTAAAGAAATTTGGAGACTTGGTGTGGGAAGAAGGAAACCCAGTTACCTTATACATTGTTACCAGCCAAAATACAAAATACAAAACTCTTCCATATTTTATTTTATTTTCATTTTTTATGATTAAGAGATTTTCTATTCATTTTACATATTACCACACATTCCCCTCTCCTCCCTCCTCCTGCCCCCCAGCCTTCCCTTCCAACCCACCCCCTATTCCCACCTCCTCTAAGGCAAGGTCTCCCACGGGGAGTCAGCAGAGCCTGGTACATTCAGTTGAGGCAGATCCAGGCCCCTCCTCCCTGCACACAGGCTCCAAAAAGCCCACTCATGCACCAGGGATAGGTCCCGTTGCCACTGCCTGGGGGCCCCCTAAATAGTTCAAGCTGAACAACTGTCTCTCCTATCCAGAGGGCCTAGTCTAGCACCATGGGAGCTCCTCATCTATTAGTCCACAGTTCAGGAGTTTACACTAGTTTGGCTGGTCGTCTCTGTACATTTTCCCATCATGATCTCAATGTCCCTTGCTCATAGAATCCCTCCTCTCTCTCATCAATTGGACCCCTGGAGCTTGGCCTGTCACCTGGCCGTGGATCTCTGCATCTGCTCCCATCAGTCTTTGGATGAGGGCTCTATGATGACAGTTAGGGTAATCAGCCATCTGATTACTAGAGAAGGCCATTAGGCACCCTCTCGACTATTGCCAGTAGTCTAAGGTACAGTCATCCTTGTGGATTCCTGGGAACTTCCCTAGCACTCTGTTTCTCCCTGTTCCCTTGATGTCTTCATTTGTCATGGTCTCTCTTCCCTTGCTCTCCCACTCTGTCCCTGTTCTAGCTTGAACCCCCCCCCCCCCCCCCCGTTCCCCTATGTTCACATCCCCATCCCTTGCCATCCATTACCTCCCCTCACCCCCAGTTTGCTCATGCAGATCTCATCTATGTCTCCTTTGCTGGGCGATCCATATTTTAAAATACAGAAGATTTTCCCGTGGAAAGAGTGAGCTTCCAAGGTACACAGAGAAGCAGTGGAGATCATCCTTTAACAGCAAAGCTTTGCTCTCTTCTGTATTTTAGAGAGGATTGTTTGGGATATTGAGCTGTTAGTCTCCTTAGGTGGTCTTATATAAATAAATGTGTGTGTGTGTGTGTGTGTGTGTGTGTGTGTGTGTGTGTGAGGACAAAAGCTTTCCAAACCTGTGTAGATATACTTTAGGAAAGGTAGATCCGGTGAAGATAATACTGACATGTACTGAGTACCCCAACCCATCCAGTAAGCCCCTGTATCTACTTCACTAAATAATGATGTGATCTATCCAAAAGTATTAAGGTAAGAAACAACAGAACTGCATGCTCAGCTAGTGGAGTCTAGTGTTGCTGACATCTCAAATACTTGTGCATTCTTGTTGATCACTAGCCAACTGCTCGGAAAACATACTTCTGCTGTCTTTCTGTATTTCTTGACTGGTGCCTCTCAAATGCCAAATAAACTTTCTACAATTTCAAATTGCATAATATCTTCAAGGACTAAATGCATGTGTGTGTTTGTGTTTGTGTGTGTGTGTGTGTGTGTGTGTGTGTGTGTGTGTGTGTGTGTGCTCAATGCACACATGTGGGATGTTTTTCCTGGCAAACACATGTCAGGATCTGTTTAAGTCCTTTGCTTTGTGCTCAAATGTCACCCTGCCAGAATTCATTACATCTTGCTTATTAATTAATTAAAATATATTTATACAGATCAGGCTTTATGAGATGGAGTGAAAAATAACGTTATGAGAGGCATCCTCCAGACAGTATGGCTTGTTTCTGATGGAGAGCAGGGATGCAACTCCAGCATTCTCTGCCAATGATACTATTAGCTTCAGATCACTTAGCAATTAAGGCTGGCAAATCAAAGGAATTCCTATAGATCTGGAGCTGGGAATAAGATAAACATATCTTTTCTAGATAACTATAAACTCTTAAATACCACTTAATTTTTTTGATAAGCAAAAATACATCCCTATGTAACACACTCATACCTTCTCCCCCTACAAAAAGACATTGAAAGGTCTGAGGGAGAAATACGAGAGAAGGCTAAAAACACTGAAAACCCCATGGATGCTTTCTGGCCTTCTGCTCGCACCAGTGAGTAGACTGGATGCCTCTGTGATCCTTTTGTCAATGACACCAGAACATTGACCTTGCCCTCCGTTTTATAGTTTAGATTTTAAGTATTTCCCAAGGTCCATGTGCTCGGTCCTGTGGCTATTGGAGGGAAGTGAGATCTGGGTTCAGTTCCCAATATGAAAAGGCATCATTAGCAAAAGGAGTTAGCTCCTCCGAGTTTTGTTCCTGGAGCTTAGTGTTGAGTTTACGAAGGCTTGTGTCAGCAGATCAAGGTGTTGATTACAGAAGTCGGAAGGATATCTATTGCTTTTGCACACGATCATGTTACCCTGAAGACAGTTAAGGTGTATGTAACGGAGTTTCCTAAGTAAGAAATGCATGAAGTATGTGTGTGGGTACTTGTATATGTTGTATACATATTCATATATCCATTACACACATATGGGCATATGTAATTCATATATATATATATATATGTAATGTGAGTAATTCTTAGCAGTAATATATAATTAGGAAAAGGGGCCAGAGAGATGTCTCAGTAAGTAACTACGCTTGTTGCTAAACCTGAGGACCTGAATTTGATCCCTGGGACTCACACGGTAAGATGGAATCAACTCCTCCAGTCGTTCTGTCTTTCATACATGCACTGTGGTACATGGTACATGCACACACACACACACACACACACACACACACACACACACACGTGAGTGTGTGCAAAATAAATTAAAACTTAGAAAATAACAAAAAAACACTCAATCCCTCCATCCCAAATAACCCAATACAATCAAGCAAAACACAAGAACATTACAAACAAAACAGGTGTTGACAAGGAATGAAGAGAAAGTGTCTGAGGCCCGGACTGCTTACCCTTGTCTTCCATCAAGGACCAATGAAACAAAACTCTTGTGGCTAAAAAAATGTTAGGAATATGTCGTCATTGAGACATCTGAACAGGAGTTGAAAAGGAATTTATTTCTGGACAGTACTCAAGCAAAAATATTTATTCATCCTGGCTTTAGTACCTACATGGATTTACTTTAAGTTTTTCTTTAAAACCGGCTTCCCAGGAGCACGTCTGTTTTGCAGTACAAGGCACAGCTGTTTGCGATAAAGTATCCTGTTGCCTGTTCATTGGTATCAGTAGCAGCTTCGACTTGTAATCATTGCCTGTCCATTTCCAGCTTGTGGGTTGTTCATAATCCAGAATTAATCCTTTTTAAAAAGTCTAAAGTAACTATTTAGGACCAAACAGTGCATGGCTATCAGAGCTCTGGGTGACTGCTCTTAAATGACTCTTTCCTCCCCTTTCCCTAATCTCTTCAGAACCCTCAAACTAAGGCAGGAAAAAAATAAGTCTATTTGAATCATGCAATTTTATATCCTAAAAAGTAGATATACAAACTGAATCTGTGATTCCTCAGGGGATGGTTCACGCATCTGCCTTCCATTAGTAAAACTTGCTGAAGTTTAAGTGTGGCGAGGGGTCATCTGACCTCATGCCTCATTTAATAGGTCAGGGAGCAGGCTCAGAGGAGTGCAGCCAGCCACCCCAGCTAATGAGAAAAGATCCTGGGTCCACACTCCTTGCCCGACCTTTGCCTCTGAGCTGAACTACTTCTATGACAAGTGACCTCACAGAAATGCCAGAAAAATGAAAGTTCCCAGAAACAACCAAGAAATAACCCCATGCACTTTCAGATACAATATTTCTGAATATTTCTCAGGGCTTTAAGCTAGGTGCTTGATTTGGAGGTGAGGGTGAAGTGCCGAGGAGCGAGAGGAATACCACCTGCTTTGAATTAACCTCTAGATGTCCCTTGTGCGATGGGGATTTCACACTTCGTGCAGCTGAGGTTGGAAATAAAACAGCAATGTGAAGTATTGTGTGTGAAGTAGTGTATGCTCCTCTAATATAAGAGACATTTGATTTACCCAATAGTGCTCTCTCTTTTGCATAGCTCCCAATCTGTACAAATAGATTAGTACAGACATTCCAGGCCAAGGTAGGCAAGAGCGTGCTGACATGCCTTACTTCCTTTGTCCTGTATTTTCTTTGTTATGGCAGTCTTTGAGTCTCCTATTCTAGGGGGCAATGGTATAAGGTGGTATTAGATTGTCTGACCCATGTAGAGTGTCACATAGGCAGGAATAAACCTTTGTTGTGTTAAACCATTCAGACATACAGCCTTGTCCAAAGGGAAATTTGCAATAGCTACCTTTTTTTTTTTTAAATTATCGCTGTGACTCACCTATGTCCATGAGTGGTGACCATAGAATTTAAGTAAAACCTTTTTATCCAAAGAAAACAACACATTCTTCGGTTTCATCGACTGTTATGAATTTCCTTTTTTTTTTCCCAAAGGAGAAAGAACTTAATTAATATGAAAAATATCTTTTACATAAATATTCTCTGCTCATTGTTATTAAAAGGGAAAATTGATCATACTTTGTTTTTTGGGTTTTTTTGTTTGTTTTTCATTAGTTTGTAGCCAAATGTCTCAGTGGAATAGAAACCAACATTTTGCTAATTTTTCTATTCAGTTAAATTTCATAATTCTCATGGCAGAATCTTTTATTATAATAATAATTGCAATTAAACAAATATAGCATTTTATCTAAGACTTAGTGAGAAATACATTAATGGAGACAGTTGTTGCTCGATCTACCTGACATGTATAACACTGACCAGAAGGACAATGTTTACCTTTTAGATATTAAAACTAAAGCAAGCAGGGATCACTGTCTGGTTCACACTCACACAAGTACCAGTGTTTGTGAAACTGGATGTCTTGGTCCTCAAGTGAGACACGTGTAGCCAAATGGGACACAGCTTGATGAGCACAGTTAGATTTGAAGTGCCATGAAGATAAGACCTGACTTATCTCGAACTGTTTTTGTTTGTAGGTATTTGGGTCAGAGTGGACCATCTCCTTCTTTCCACTTCCTAAGTCAGGGAGATTCTTACTTCATGGAAGGAGAGCCCATCAGTACCATTCTTATTAAACATGGCTAAT
>CABHPQ010164175.1:25664-48700 GCA_902168405.1 Peromyscus aztecus
CTGTGGGAGCAAAGCCACATGACCCTCCGTGTTTGTAAAGTTGTGTGTGTGTGGAATAATAGAGAGATTAGGATTCGTTCCAAACCGGAATTGAAGGGGAATTAAAAGTGAAACCTCGGAAAGAGTGTGTCACCGTTCCCTCTTTAGGGCAGGTGGTTCAGCATGCCATGCTGATGACGATGAAGAGGATGATGGTGATGATGATGATGATGATGACGATGATGATTTTGTGACCTCTCTGCTTAGAACTCCTGTGACTCTTCCCGGGAGCTGTTCGTGTCTCAGCTGCTCTGCCACTTCTCTCTTTCCCCATGGAGATTGTCTTGATGGTAAAGCGTGGGAGACCAATGGGAGGTCAAGAGAGGAAAGAAGAGTGAAATACCAAGAGATAAGAGAAAAGGTGCGTAGGAGGCTGTAAGATAAGCAGGCCGGGAGGAGAAGGGTGAGATGCTGTCTCTATAACGAATGTAAACTCTGGGGCTCTTGGCTAAATAATGCTAGGATTGTTTAATGTCTTGCTCTCTGATCATTATGAGGCTAGCAGATTTCTAGGAAGTGATCTCAGTCCAAGGAACCACAAGTCCAAGTTAGTCTCTGTTGATGCTGGGCTGTAAAGCAACCCCATCTCACCTGCCGCACCCTGCCCCTCTGATCTGCGGTTTCTCTGCTTCCTCCAGGGGCTGCTCAGCTTGGCTTAGGGAGCCTTCCAGCGGCCCTCAGCTTCCTCAAGACAGAACCACAGCTTTCTTGGAGGCCTTTCTCCTTGTCTTGCCTTTCTTTTCGAGGGATAGGTAGAGGCCGAGGACACTCCGTTAGAATCCAATAGCATCTACTGTGGTTTCCTTCCTTCCAAATTCCATCCACCCATGTGGAAGTGACAAACTCAGATGAAGCCACAGGCAGGCATCCATTAAGCTCCATATTAATCATCTCAGGTAGGATTCATACTTTAATACTCAATGTAATTTTAGACATTCTTGTTGGAGTTCTAGAATTCTGTCAGGATTTGAGAGAAATGTTTTTTTAAACATGAAAAGTCTTTCCCAGAAGCTTGATCTTATAAAACTATAGAAATGAATGGCTGGATGTGGTGGTCCATCATAAGGGAGGTAGAGACAGGAGGATCAGGAGTTCAAGACCAGGCTTTGCTACTTAGCAAGTTCAAGACTGGCCACAATGACACGATCTCCTGCTTCAGAAAAAGAAACAAATAAATATAGATAATAATTTTTGAATCTGATACTTCTTAAAAGGTAGAGGGGTATGGGATGAGGAAGAAAGAGACAGAGAAATTTAATTCTGGTACTATTGTGAATAGTTTCTGCCTTGCTTTATTCACAAAAATAACACGATAAACCTCATTAATTGGCATTTATTAGTATAAAATCAGTTTAGAAAACCTGGAGAAAGCACATGTCTTATTATGTCAATGTGTAATGGGAAGGTATGGAAGGACATTTATGGACACTAAAGTGGAATCTGTGCTCTCACTAGGGAAAGGAATCCTTGGTAACCTCTTTATTGACCCTTGTTGTCAACCTGTTGACCCTTATCTTGTTTGCAATAATACCATTTACTTATTTATTTTTAATCTATAGAAGTTTGTAATTTGTTCATTAATAGCTAACTGAACAATTTCTTCATAGTTGAAAAATGTTTTTGGTCTCCTTTAGGCGATAAACACACAAAACCAGTGTAATTCACAGAACTACAGTGAGGAATTTAGCTATTACCAATATTCTTTGGTGACGCGAACATAGACATGGATGAGAAGAGCAGTCAAGTTCTTAAATCCTGCTCTCCTTCTCCTTTTCTTTAATGAATGAAGGTTCCATTGCCTCTGCCCTTAAAGTGCTCACAGTGTATGGCATGTGTCTCAGTGTATGGCATGTGTCTCAGTGTGTGGAGAAAGGCAGGCAGGCAAATGAATAATTAAAGGATCGGAGAAGACTGTAGCCAAGGTGTGAGAACACAGAAGCAGCAGGGTGCTTGATTCTGCCTGGGAACATAAGGAAAGTGTTCACAGAAGATACCCCATTGGATTTGAAGAAATGGGTGAGAAACTTGATACATAAAACATGATCCATTTGCTAGTAATTAGCATCAGTCTCATCTAGATATACTCTCACGGCCAACAAAGATGAGTGGATTGAAATCTGTAGTTGAAACACTCTCAGGTGAGTTGTGTATACATTAGAGACTGACTTACAATCATGGTTAGGTTGGTGGCTCTTACTGTGCCTGTACATTATAACCAACCGAGTTTTGAAAAAAAAAATAGTGTCTTAGTACAATGGAAACTCTCAGTAATTTATGAGGGTGTCCCTAGGAAAAACTCCTAGTAGTGGAGAATATGGAGCCTGAGCTAGCCATCTTCTGCAACCAGGCAAGGCTTCTGGGACACTAACCCAGCCATAAAACCTTCGACCTAAAATTCATACTGTCTGCAAGATGTACTGGGGTAAAGGTGGCTCAGAACTTGTTGGAGTGGCCAACCAATGATTGGTCCAACTTGAGACCTGTGCCACGAGAGGGAGCTATGCCTGACGCTGTCTGGAGGGCCAGGAACCAGAGGCTGGACAGCCCAGAGACCTAGGATAGAATCAAACATGACAGGCAGTGAAATCATTCCTAATGATCCTCTGCTATACTTGTAGACCAGAGTCTAGCATAATCATCCTCAGAGGCGTCATCCAGCAATTAAGGGGAGCAGATGCAGAGACCCACAGCCAAACATTAGGTAGAGCTCAGGGAGTCCTACGGAAGAGGAAGGAGGGGGGGAAAGATTGTAGGAGCCAGAGGGGTTGAGGACATCACAAGAACACGACTCACAGAATCAACTAACCATTGCTCATGGGGGCTCACAGATACTAAACCGACAATCAGGAAGCCCGTATGGCTCTGAACTAGGTTCTCGGCATATACATTATGGTTGTGGAGCTTAGTGTTCTTGTAGGATTATTAACAGTGGGAGCAGGGGTTCTCTATAACTCTTGCCTGCCTTTGGAACCCTTTTCCTCCTACTGGGTTGCCTTGTCCAGCCTTAGATTGTGGGTTTGTGCCTAGTTTTATTGCAACTTGATATGCCATGTTTGGTTGATATCCTTGGGAGGCCTCTTCTTTTCTGAAGGGAAACAGAGAAGGAGTGGATCTAGGGGAGAGGGGAAGGGGGAGGGGGCACTGGGAGGAGAGGAGAGAGAGGGAAACTGATGATGTAATATATGAGAGAAGAATAAAAAACAAACAAAACCCCAAACAAAATAAAACAAATAAACAAACAACAACAACAACAACAGCGAAACCCCAAAGTTTCTATTTTATAATTTCCCATTAAGTTATCCTAAGTACTTGAGAATCAGTACATAGTTTAGCTCCAGGCATGTGTTCAATTGTTCTGGAATTTTATGCTTTGGGGACACAAAGTGATAAAAAAAAGGAAAGCTTCCTAAACTGGATATAGTGAGTTAGAATCCCAAGATTGCAAGAAAATGTTTTAACTTTCTAACCCGTAAATCTGAAAGTTATGGAAATTGTCATGACACTGTTCATTGGCAGCTGGGTCTCAAGCAAGCTTCCATGGCAGAAATTTAGCATGGAGACTCATGAATACACGAAATTGAAAGGTCTCAAAGCACAGGTCAATAAGCAAGACAAGGGTTAAAGGAGACGGGTCATTTTTGGAAAGCTTGCTGACAGTTTGGAGAGCAAAGGATTATTGGTAACTGTGGGGAGAGGTTTTAGATAAGGCCATGAAGAGTCATTAATTGGCACAACATCTTTATGGTTTTTGTCCAGTTCTGCCTCTTGCCTGCTCTTCCTCTACTTGGAGAGAATTTAAACCCCAGGATCTATCACTGATGGATATTACAGGTCCCATGGCATTCTCACTAGATCCATTGCAATGTTTGGGCCAAGTTCCAATCAGAAAATTACTTTCTATTGACTGTAAATTTCACACCTCGAACATGAAGACTTCCCATAACACACACTCTCTAAATTGGCTTCAGGTCCTGCCTGAGACCAAGCATGACACATACCCTCAAATGGGCTTCAAATTGAGCCACAGCCTTGGCTAAACATATTTTAATGACAACACATAACATTCAGGTCACTGAAAGAGTATTTCCCCCTTCATATGATACATGTGTTGCTGGCATAAAATTATATGACTTACGTCTCCTTTCAGCAGCGGGAGGGTTGAGAAATCTTTTTCACTTTCAGTGTGAAATTACTCTGTGGTATAAATTATTACTCACAGTTCAACACTTGCTGTGTTGAGCCCAGAGGTGGCTGCCTTCTCAAAGGCTCTGTGATTTATTGGAGGAGGCAGAAGGGTTGGAGTGCCCCTGAGCAGACATGTACCTGCTTGCTGTCCCTTCTGTCAGGTGTGGCAAGGGTTGAAGGGGGACCCCACAAAAATCACATGTATCAGACAATCAGGGGAGAAGCCTTTAAATTGACGATGTGGGATAACTGGGGTGCGTATGTATGTTGGGTGTTCACGGGGGAACAACTCATCCACTTGGCTGGTTCTTGATTTAGTTCTTTGGGTTCTTCAAGACAGAAGCCAATCAGAATCCAGAGAGATCTAGGTGAATTCTAGAGTTGGATTTGCTGCCTTTTCCTTAGAGTTTTTTTTTTTTTTTTGTCTTTTTTCTTTTCATGTTTATGTGTGAGATGTGCTTGAGTGTATGCATGTTCACACATATGAGCGTACGCATGTATGTGTAGGCACAAGGTTGATGCTGGAAATCTTTCCTTCATCATGCTTTATGTTACTTATTTATTTATTATTTGTTTTTTGTTTTGTTTTGTTTTTGAGGCAGGGTCTCTCAGTCAAACCCATAGCTCATCAATAGCTAGTTCGTCTGCTAGCCAGCTTGCACTGGGGATATCTCTGTCTTCACCTTGGAGACTGGAATTACAGCCAAGCTGCCTACCCTGAGTCATTTACATAGATCTATGGGTCCTCATGTTTTTGCAATGAGCAGTTTAGCTGCTGAGCCATCTCCCCAAGTACCTTGGTACCTTTTGTAATTAGCGATTAATACCCCTAAGCCTCCACCAGATATAATGGAGATGACATACTTCTTGTTTAATTTGCAAGACCCTTGTTTCATTTATGTGAAATAAGTTATGGGAGGGAGGAGGAAGTATAAGTAATACTAAGAATGTTTGAAAAGGCTGTAGAGAATCATATTATTATATGTTTACTTAAAATCACATACAATACCTTATGCTTACTTAAAACGGATATATATATATATGTATATATATATATGTATATATATACATACACACACACATATATATATATACATATATACATGGACATATGAAGTGATGCCACCTGGAGTGATAATGTCTCTACCCAAACGTATAGGCTATTATTTATTACTAATTCTAATGTCCTTTCCAGTGACAAGCATTAGAAACCTCATTTCAAGTTGTTGGTCAGGGGAGTCCAAGAGGTCCCCAAAACAATGTTTTTAGTTTTAATACAAGGTCTCTCTCTCTCTCTATAGCCCTGACTGACCTGTTACTTTTCATAACCCTCCTGTTTTGGACTCCTTGGTGTTGGGATTACAGGTGTATACCCCCAAAGCAGTCAAGCGTCTTGTTTTGATGTAAAGGGTGTGGCTCCCCAGCATCTGGCCTCCCTCAGAAATCGAAAGGTCTAATTAACAACAGTGTGGGAAGAGAGCAGAAAGCGGTGGGAGGTAAGAACCTTCACCTGTCGTTTTTGCAAACATGCCACTATTTACATCAAACCTCTAAAGGGTGTCTCTTTGGCAAGTGATAGCACTCAGAAATTTAAAACTACTGACCTAGGGGCTGTCATTTACTAAAACAAATAACTGTGTAATGAACATATTCTCATTAGGAAAAAGTACCTGGGGAGTTGCACTGGTTTGCAAGTCAATACCATGAAAGATAAGCCACATTGTAAGTGAGTAGATTATACTAAATTGGTTTTAGTGTGTCTTAATCAAGCTAGTAAAAATGTGACAACATACATGTATGACAGCATACACATACAACAATGCACTTATATGTCACTTAATAGCCGAAATGTGTTTTGAGAGCTGTGTAGCATGCTGCTATGTAGCCCATGACTACATGTAATATGCAACATATTTTGGTGCTACAATACATATTATATATACTACATTTGGGACCATATATAATCACTTTATAGAACATAAGTTATAAATGTGCAATACAATATTCAATATAAAAACATATTAGAGGACTTTAGGAGTCCTGTTTTTAATTTATGTTTTTTAATTGACACTGCTCACTTGTACATCTTGTACACTGAGGAGTCCATCAAAATGAGATACTGTTTAGAACCATGCTGCTCAGAATTTCAATAGGGGCCATGCCGAAGATCTCTGTGTGAGAAAGCACACTAGCCTCCAGGTGGATGGAACCACTAGAGATGGTTTCCCAGGAGGTAAGAAGGTTCATTGAAAGTCTAAAGGACAAAAAAAAAATGTTTCATAGGCACACGAGGGAGTGGGTCCTCCAGGCAGAGACGTGGTCCAAACAAGAGGACACAGCTGTGGAGCTGGGATAGAGATCTGATGTAGCTTGGCTGAGGCAGTTGACAGAGACAGGCGGAGAGGGCTTGTAGTCCACACTGTGGCACTTTTGTTTGATCTGGAAATAAAAAGTCCTTTGGTTGTAGGGAGTCTGTAAGTCACCCTTTCTGCCTGGGTGGCCTGAGAGGGCATGCTAATGATTTTATGGTATAATTAAATATTTGCAATTTTAACCTAACCCAACAGACATTGAGTCATGTTTGTGGATAGTGTTATAGAGGGAGTCAGTTCTACACTGCAAAATGAAAGGAAATGACATTTCAACTTAGACAGCAAGATTGTCTCCGGAGCCTGTGGTCCGGACAGCAGGAGATGTTGAGTTGAGTGAGAGCTGTCTGTTAAACACCGCCTTATGTTGGCAAAGCTCCTTGAGTGGCCTTGAAAATCACTGAAATGCCAGAGAGCTTTCTAATCCAGAGCTCAAGTCTGCTTCAGTGATGTCGCATGCGCTGTTAAGTGAGAACAGGATCCTGTCCGTTCACTAGAACAAGTGAAGGAGGCCAACAGTCCCGCCTGGTCCAGCAAGGTCTGTGAGGGGAGAGTGGAGACAGAAGGTACCTAGTAGCCCGATCAGACTACAGGTGAGACCATGCCTCGAGGGTAGACTTAGAAAGTTCTGGAAAAGAAGAAGCTAGGTTTCACTCACAAAATCTACTTTGTGCCAAATCCAGCTGAATGTCTCCTATATAATTTTGGTTTGTGTGGTTACACGATTTTATGGATTCTTGGAACCAAGAAGGGAGACCAACGAGGAAAGCAGCTGTCAACACATGTGCTTGAGGAAATCATACATTTCAACCCAGCTGGCATCCAGCACGGTGCTGACATCATAAGTTGCAGGCAAAGGTTTAAGATGCAGCTTCTTATACAGGGCTTCAGTCAGTCCCGGGATCAGGTGTTGTAAGAGTGGAGAGTGAAATGTGGGCTAAATAAAATAGTGCAGTACAGGGAAGAAAGTGTCAGGGAAAACATTAAGTGAAGCAAGAGCAGCAGTTGTGAATTCTCAAAGCTGCAGACAATAGTCTTTCACCCAGATCATCCCTTTGTTGTCTTGTAATCACCTAAAATAGCATCTTCATGAGAAAAAAACCTAGGAGTCTGTGCCTTATATATATCTAGCAAAGGAAAGAAAGACATTAAGTTAAATCCAATTCAAAAGAAGTCATGGACCCTCTACTACTTTCGTGTTGCTAACGCAGCTGTTCTCAACTTGTGGGTCGTGACCCCATTGGGGTCGAATGACTCTTTCACAGGGGACACCTAAGACCACTGGAAAACACAAATACTTGCATTACAATTCATAACGGTAGCAAAATTACAGTTATAAAGTAGCAATGAAAATTATTTTATGGCTAGGGCTCACCACAACATGAGGAACAGTATTGAAGGGTTACAGCAGTAAGAAGGTTGAAAACCACCACCGTGCTAAAGAGACACAGTGTCAAATTGCCATCTAAATACCTCTCCTTGGACCCCATAGATTAATGCAACTCCTATCCCTCATGAAGCTTCTCTATGCAGCAGATGGCAGTAAGTACAGGGAATAACAATCGTTGAAAGTGACTGCGAAGTACTTAGTCCTCAGTGGGACAGCTATACCCCTGGAGCCCCAATGCTCAGGGAACAAAGAGGAAGAGGGGCAGAAAGACCATAGGGGCAGATTTGCAGGGAACTTCTGCACAACCATGCTTTTTTTTTTTTATTGGACAATAGGGTTATTGAAACCATGAACTCACAGCAGCAGTGGATGCTGGCACATGGTCTTCATAGGACCAAGCCAGTACTTCAACATTTCAACATGGAGTGGAAAGAGGCTCACAAAGCCTTTCTTCTAACTGAGGAGCTATTGATCGCTGATGGCCACTGGAGGAAGGAGAGTCCATTTTCTTCAGGAGTGTGTCCCATTGCACATTGCCCTTGCTCTATTGGATGGTGTCCCACCCAGGCATTTATGGGCATCACCAAGTGCATACAGTAGGTTGTAAAGAAAAGAAAAAAAGGAGGAAACATAAATTTGGGAGTGGAATGTAGGGATTGGTCCATGTCTAGTTAGGGTTTCTTCTGCTGTGAAGAGACACCATGACCATCGAAACTCTTATAAAGGAAAATATTTAATTGGGGATGACTTACAGTTTCAGGGGTTAGTCCATTATGATTATGGTGGGAAGCATAGGTATAAAGTATAGGTGGCAGCATGTAGGTAGTCGACATGGTGCTGGAGAGGGAGCCAAGAGTTCTACATCTGGATCATCAGGCAGCAGGAAGACTGAGTCACCCTGGGTATGGATTGAGCATCCGAGACCTCAAAGCCTGGCCCCAGTGACCACTTCCTTCAACAAGGCCACACCTACTCCCACAAGGCCACACCTCTTAGTAGTGCCACTCCCTATGGGTCTATGGAGCCATTTCCATTCAACCCACCACAGTCCATAGGGAGAAAACAGTGAGTAGATATGATTTAAATAAGTTATATTTGTGTATGAAATTATCAAAAAGTAAATACAAATAAAAAATCAGCAGTAGGATTGCCTTCCTAATGTGAATTAGTTGCATCCATTTAGTTAGCTGGATCCTTTTTTTCTTATGAAGGTATCTGTATGACATTTATTGAAGATTCTAATTACATTTTAGGAACTCTCCAAGTTCTTTATGCAGTTAATATTTTTAGTGCCCACACCAGGAAGAGAACTATATAGTGGCTCTTCTTTTTATTATCTTGGAAAGAATGAATTTGTGTGATGACATTTTCCAAATAAACTTATTTTTATTTCTCCTTGCCCATATTCTTTCTCTTCCTGGTGCCCTGCAACCCCCATTAGCCTCCTTTCCATGTCCAGGCCACAAGTGACTCTTTGCCGTCCCTTACCCCCTACCAACACCTCTTGTTCCCCTCTCATGGTCTTCTATCTTGTTCACAGCTCCCCTACATGTGCAATAACAAATTTACAAGTTAGGATCTACACTTGACTGATATCAAGAACCAACTCTTTGTTGTCTACAAGAAACTCACTAAGCTGGCAAAAGCATCCGAAACCAGCATCAACTGATGGAAATCAAACTTCCAAGCAAGTAGAAGTTGTAAACATGCAGAAACAGTTATCTTTATATCAGGTAAGGTAGACTTCAAACCAAGTCTAGTGAGAAGAGATAAAGAGTGTTATTGCATCATAATTCAGGGAACAGTGTATAAAGAAGATATAGTAATTATAAACATTTATATTCCTAATATAAGAGCTTCTAACTTTGTAAAAACAAGCATTAAAATGTGTAAAAGGCCATATAGGTCCTGACACAATAATAGTGGGAAATGTCAATACCCCACTGTCATATCTAGAAAGATGTTCCAAGCTACAACTTAGCCAAAAAACTTATTATCTAAATTATGCCATAGATAAACTGGTTTATAGAGACAGAATATTCCATGCAACAGACAGAACATGCACTCTTTTCAACAGTACATGGAATTTTCTCCAAAACTGATCACACCATAGGGGTACAAAGCAAACCTCAGCAAATCCGAGAATATTGAGGTAATTCCTTACATACGTGCATTACTTGCATACTGTGGTCCTATCAGATCACAGTAGAACAAAAGTAGAAATCAACACCAAGAATGACTACAGGTTCTATAGAAATGGAGAGTGAATGATGTACTTTTAAATGAATAGTGGGTCACTGAAAAAGAATCAGGGAGAAAATTAAAAGCAATTAGAAACAAATGGAAATGAATGTACCACCTACTAGTCTCTGTAAGACATAGCTTCACTGTCCTAAGAGGGAAGTTTATAGCTGTAAATGTTTACATTAAAAAAAAAATCAGAGTGATCCCAAACAACCTAATGATGTGACTTAAAGCACTAGTATAATACTGACTGATTTGCAGAAGGGGAATTTGAGATACAATGTAACACAGTAACTTGTTTGAGGCATAAATCTAATTAATCTTTATCAATAAAAAATTGGGAGTCAAATTTCAGGATAAGAACCTGAAAGATCAGAGAACTGGTGTGGTGGTATTGTGTTCTCCAAAATATTGTGTACCTTAATAAACTTATCTGGGGTCAGAGACAGAACAGCCACAATATTAAACATGAGGATAGGCAGTGGTAGCATACGCCTTTAATCCTGGCATTCCAGAGGCAGAAATTCATGTGTTCAAGGATACACCCAAGCATGGTGACCCACGCCTTTAATCCCAGAAAGCAAGCCTTCAATCCCAGGGAGTGGCGGTAGAAAGCAGAAAGGTATATAAGGCATGAGGACCAGAACCTAGAGTCATTTGCCCTGGAGAGGCATTTGCCCTGGAGAGGCATTTGCTCTGGAGAGGCATTTTGGGCTGGTTAAGCATTCAGGCTTCTAGCAGCAGTTCAGCTGAGACCCATTCTGGATTAGGACTCAGAGGCCTCCAGTCTGAGGAAACAAGACCAGCTGAGGATCCGGCGAGGTGAGATAGCTGTGGCTTATTCTGTCTCTCTGACCATCCAGTGTTCACCCCAATAACTGGCTGAGGTTTGATTTTATTAATAAGAACTTCTAAGATTCATGCTACAAACTGGGAGCAGCTGCCAGTAACTTCCTACCTCTTCCTTCCTCCATCCAAAAGGGCTGAGATCCCGTCTCTGCCCCACCTTATCACTTCCTGTCTCCTCTCTGGAGAGACCTCCAGATTTCTATGGTTAACTAGTGGCTACCTCTGCCCTCTGACACCGAACAAGCTTTATTTGTTAGAACACAAACAAAATATCACACAACACTTATTCAAGTTCTATTGCTGTTAAGTAGTAGAATTTGATCAACTTAAGGTTGCCAACTCCAGCTTAGACTTGTCTACCACGTTGAACTATGAATTTACTCATTTCAAGTACTAATCTCCCCAGTTCATTGGCAGTCTGAGCTTCACACCCTGTATTTATTTCCACTTTGCTCTTAATATCCCTAACCAAATTTTTTTTTTTAAATTTAAACTGTATTGGGGAACTTAAATTTTCTTGTGGAAAATGGTTTATTGTAGATTACTTTGTTACATTGGTTTCTTACACAGAATGACCCTATGTTCACTGCTCAGTAAGTGTTTTTATCTCATTTCTCAGGCTGAACATCTTGATTTTATCTTTCTTTCTTGATTTTCTCCTCTCTCAACCCATCAGCTCTGCCTTCGAATTATCTCCAGAGTACAGGCCCTTCTCACTATGTCCACCACTACTGATGAGTTCAGGCAAACATTGTTACTCACCTGCCTTGCAGCCATGGCTTCCCAGCTGCTTTTCTCTCAAGGTGTCTCTGGTCTATTTGTCACAAGGTGGCCACAATGATGCACTTAAAGTGACAGCATTTTGTTCACGTCATTCCTATACTCAAAGCTTTCCAGGGATTCTGGCTCAAAATAAAATGAAATATTTTTCCAATCTTTTACAAGCCTGCACATGACCAGATGAAGGGAAACCTGATCCTGTCTTCTACCTTTATTTCCCTCATTGATACTGCAAACACACTGTGGGACGATACTACCAACAAGCTGAGCACATGCCTGGCCTCAGGGCCTTTGCATGCCTGCTCTCTAAACCTATCAGGACTTTGCCAAAGCTATTTAAGAATTTCCATTTTTTAAATCTTATTCTAGTTTCTGTTCTAATTTGACCTTATCAGAGACAACTTCCTTGATTACTGTCTTAGTTAGGGTTTCTATTGCTGTGGAGAGACCACAGCAACTCTTATAAAGGAAAACATTTAGTGGGGTGTTTTACAGTTTCAGTGACATACTTCCTCCAACAAGACCAAACCTACTCCAACAAGGCCATACTTCCTAATAGTGCCACTCTCTTTGGGGGCTGTTATCTTTCAAACCACCACATGCCACCCCCTGACCCCCAAAAGCTTGTAACCATATCAAACTGCAAAAATGCATTCAGTTCAACTTCAAAAGTCCCCATAATCTATGACAGTTTCAAACTTATTTAAAAGTCTAAAGTTCAAAGTCTCTTCTGAGATTCATGCAATCTCTTAACTGTAATCCCCTGTAAAATCAAAATAAAAAAGCAGGTCACTTGCTTCCAACATATAATGGCACAGGATATATATTACTATCCCAAAAGGTAGGGAAGGGAGCATAATGAGGAAATACTGGACCAACGCAAAAACAAAAACCAGCTGGGCAAACTCCAAACTCTGCATCTCATCTGATGTCAAAACACTCTTTAGCTCTCCAACTCCTTTCGGCTCTGTTGACTGAAATACACTTCTTTCTCTTGGGCTGGTTCCACTCCCTGTTAGCAGCTCTCCTTGGCAGATATCCCATGACTCTGGCATCGCCAACATCTTGGGGTCTCCTGGGCAATTCAGGCTTCACTTTCACAGCTTCATATAATGGCCACTCTAGGCCTCCATTCAGGGACACCCCTGCCCCATACTTGGCCTTGGTGGCTTTCCTTAGACCCACAGGCAAATTCCATAGCCCTTTTCTTCTATCTTTAACTCTAAAGCCAGAACTATGTGGCCAAAGCTGCCAAGTTCTGCCACTTTCTGGGTCTGGAACATGGCCCCCTCATTCAATTACATTTTCACCAACTTTCTGGTTTCAATAGTTTCCTTTACTGCCTAAGCTTGGCTGTTCTGGAACTTTCTCTGTAGATCAGGCTAACCTCAAACTTAGAGATCCACCAGCCTCTGCCTCTGGAGTGCTGGAATAAAAAGCATGAACCACCACCACACCAGGCTCTTAGCTTTTCCTTAATTCCTTATTACACGTTGGAAACTTAGCTGAGTGGCATCTTGCCCTGAGGTCACTACTCCCTTTATTCCATTAATTAATTTGTTTATTCCTTGAACAAAGGACTTAACTCCATTCCACTTCATGGCATTCATTTTCTCTTGAAATTTTACATTTTATAATTTATTCTTCTCAGCTTGATCCTTTTCATTATAAATTTTTGTTAGAGTTAACACTAGTAACCACACAACAGAGTCTATACTAGGCTGTTTTGAGAGTTCCTCTGCCAACAGTATTAATCCAAAACTCTTCACTTTAGCCTCAGGTAGACTCTGGACAAGGGCAAAAATCAGTCACATTCTTCTCCAAAATATCACAAGAACGATTTCTTGGCAATATATTAAAATTCTTCTGAAACCTCTTGAGCCAGCCCCCACAGTTCAAATCACCCAACACCACTGTCTTCCACACTCCTACTAGTATGGCCCATTAAGTAGCATTTAAAGAATTCCATTGCTTTCCTAACCCAAACTCCCAAAGTCCAGATTCCTCCAAACAAAAGCATGGTCAGGCCTATCACAGCCATACCCAAGTCCTTAGTACCAACTTCTGTCTTGGTTAGGGTTTCTATTGCTGCGAAGAAACACCATGACCATGGCAACTCTTACAAAGGAAAACATTTACTGGGATGGCTTACAGTTTCAGAGGTTTGGTCCATTATCATCACAGTGGGACATGGTGGCATGCAGGCAGATATGGTGCTGCAGCTGAGAGTTCTACATTTTGATTCTGCAGGCAACAAGAAGTGATCTGTCTCATTGGGCATGACTCAAACATATGTGAGACCTCAAAGCCCACCTGCACAGTGATACACTTCCTCCAACAAGAACACACCTACTCCAACAAGGTCACACTTCCTAACAGTGCCATTCCCCATGGGGGCCATTTTCTTTCAAACCACCACAACTACCAAATACCATAATTTCTGCTTACCTTCTGGAATAGCAGTTCTTAACCTACAGGTCATGACAACCTTGAGGGGTAGTATATCAGATGTCCTGCATATCAGATATTTACATTAAGGTTCATAATAGTCACAAAATTACAGTTATGAAGTGGCAACAAAATAATGTTTTTATGGTTGGAGGTCACCATAACCTGAGGAACTATATTAAAGGGTTGTAGCATTAGGAAGGTTGAGCATCACTGTTCTAGAAACTTTACACATTAATACTGTATATTTGATTACCAAAAAGAAAACATTTCATGTATAAATATAAAGGAAAACATCTTCAAGCATTTTCCAATTCCAAAATAATTGCCAATATTCATTTCCTCATACTACTCTTTAACAAATCTTTTAAAGTATGACAGTACAAAAAGTAATGGATTTATCATAAATCATGCCTGTGTAACTGCCGTCCATATTGAGAAATGAGCACGGTTGGAAATTCATCACTATATTCCCTGTATTGTCACTTAGTAACTAGCTCTACTCATCTACAAAAAGGGAAACTATATTCCAGTTTCCATGGTGTCCATTTCCCTGTTTCTCTTCAAATTTGACCACTAAACTGTGCAATCCTACAGAACATAATTAAAATTGACTGCCATTTTTATTTCATATACAGTGGACTCTCCACATTTTTATTTAATCATTTTGCTTATCACAATATATTTTGACTCATGCATTTTGTTGTATACAGTTCTAATTCCTTTTCTTCCTTACAACATATTATTCTATTGAGTGATTATCTTTAGCTCATTTGGTTTTTAATTTTGTCATTGATGAACAATTGGCATTATGAAGTGTGCTGCTATGAACAATTTTGTGTAGGACTATATGCATTTGTACACATACTTCTGTGGGTTATATACCCAAGAATGTAATTTCCAAGTCATAGATTAAGGGGATGTTAAATTTTAACTAATAGTTCCAAACTATGTTTCAAGTGGTTGTGCCAATTTACAGTCTTACCAGGAGGACAGGAAAGTGCCAAATTGCCCACACTTTTTGCCAACAATCAGTTCTGTGAGTTTTTTAAAAGTATGTCTAAGCTCCTGTGTGGGCAGCTACTTTTCTTGTGACTTTAATTTTTAATTTCCTTATTGCTAATTACACTGGGGACTGGCTTCATTTTTAAGTATTTATTAGCTATTCCAATATTTTCTTCTTGAAAGTACATTCTTAAAGATGGCTTGTTTGTAGTTGTGTCTTTCCAGTGCTCTGCTCAGAGATTTTTCTCTGTTCCCTATATTATCATTTGGGTTAAATTTGTTGGAAATGCCTTTCCCCATGCTGCATCATCCTTTTCATTCTCTCCTAGTCCCTTTAGTTGAAGATGAATTTTGATTTAAATACACTCCAGGTGTCAATCTTTCTTTGCTTGGTCTTCTCATGCCATACTCAAGATCCACCCCTAAGTTCTGCTCATGGAAGCTCTACATATTAATACCATGTATTTGAAGCTATAGTATAACCGTAGTAGACTGATATTTCTTTGGGACTATTTGAAGATAGTCGACCTTGTTTTGTAGCACGGATATTTCAGTTGACTAATAGACTATGATTCCCTAGTGATCTGTAGCAATGTTTCTCTCATCAATTAGAAGTTTACCTTAAGGCAACATTAATCATTATAGATAAAATATAAATATTTTATACAGTAAGTGTTGTCATCTTTTAATAAGATTTTGAGGATTAATTGTAAATGAATATGCATACCCATTTGAGAGTTATTTTGGCAAATTCTACCACACAGAGAAGTGAAGGGCACACATCCCGTTTTGAGATTTCAATTAGAATCCACAGCTGTATAAATTCTGTGGATAAGTTTAGACAGTCTTGATATCTTTATAATACTGTATTGACTTTTAATTTAGAAACACACTTTTCCTTAGTCTATTCATTAGATGCTTGGTCTTTCACAATGCCTTTTTTTTTAGTTTTCTTTTTAGGTATCTTATGCAGTTTTGATATCATTAGTTACAGGCACTTCTTGTATTTTCTCATAGATCACAATTCTTCCTCATCTTTAATCCTTTAGAGACTTGAGCACAGTAGGACCAATAGCAAAGCTGGTCCTGAGAATAATTCATCTTGTCTTACATGACAGCTGCTTTTCTGAGACCATTACAGTTCCCAGAAAATTCATGGTTAATACTCAGACAGCACGGAGAGCCTAACACTGTGGATGAAAAATGCCATTAGCAGCAGCAGTCGGGAGGCCACTTCCCTGGGGACAGGAAACCTCTTCACCTGATGAAGAGGATCTTTCTAAGTGAGGTTTGGGACTCAGTTTGCATTGTGGTTTAGCCAGCAGTAGGATGGTATTCTGTGTTTCAACTGTCTCAGCCTGTGCCTGTCCCCAGCCCAGTTATGAGAGATTACGGTGTCATTCAGGAAGCACAGATGAGTTCAGATCTGTAGCTGGAAGTTTTCTCTGGTCTTGCCAGGCCCTCCCAGTCCCATGGCCCGCTTAAAAAATAATCACTCAGAAGCTTATATTAATTATAACTGCTTGGCTATTAGCTCAGACTTATTACTGACGAGCTCTTACACTTAAATTAACACATAATTCTTATCTATGTTTAGCCACGTGGCTTGGTACCTTTTCTCAGTTCTGCCTTGACTTCTTGCTTCTTCTGTGTCTGACTGGCAACTCCTGACTCAGCCTTTCCTCTTCCCAGAATTCTCTTCATCTGCTTGTCTGCCTATCCTTCCTGCCTGGCTACTGGCCAATCAGCATTTTGTTTATCAACCAACACATATTCACCGCATATGGAATGACATCCCACAGCATAGATCTTTTGTTCCGTGAGGTTTACCTAAGCTGAAGGCCATCCATTGCTTTACTCAATCTATATATTTAAATGGTGATTTTAAAGGGATATATATGCCCTGGATAATATATAACCAAACGCCTTGCATTTCATGTCCTATAGAGCTGACCAATGAAATTAACTAACACATTAGTGATTTTCTGTATCTTATTATTGGTGTTGAACTCCCCATCCCCGCCACAGTGATATAAAATCAGTTTGCACATTCTAGTGGTAATTTTCTTTTCCCTACTAATCACTGAGAGAAAGAGAGGTGACGAATCCCATTAAGCAAGAGTTTTGCTAATCTGTATGGTTAATTTTTTCACTCTTCATATTTTTATCCTCTGTTGTTAGGTGCATTCAAATTAGAATCATTATTTTTTCTGGGCTGCTTTCAGTTCCTATTTTGAAATCGAAATCTATTTGGTTATCAAACTAATTTTACTTTGGCTATTTTTTTTTTTACCTTATAAAATCTCATTTTGTCATTTATTCTAGACCTCTGGTGAAAGTTTTCTTTTTTTAATATTTATTTGAAAAATTTCATATTTATTCATTCATTTATTTATTTATTTTCAGGGACATATATGTACACCAAAACACTTGTGGAGATCACAGTACAACTAGCATGAATCAGTTCTCTCCTTCCACTTCCAATCTCCTTCCGGGGATTGAACTCAGGTTCTTCTGTCTAACAGCAAGTGCCTTTACCCACTGAGCCATTTTGCTAGCCCTCCTATTTTTTTATTTCTGTGAAAAAATCATATTTGTATTTTTGCCTGTGTACATGTGTGGTACACATATATACATGTATGCATGTTAGCATGTGTGTGGGCACATGCTTGTGTGGATGGGTGTGATACTGGTTGTCTGCCTTGATTGGTCTCTTTCTTATTGAGATATGGTCTCTCACTTGAACAAAGACTTGCTGATTCAGTTAGCTCAGCTGGCTAGCATGCTTTAGGCATGTCCTGTCTCGTTCTCCTCCATACTGGGATTATAGGCAGGCTTCCATGCCTTCCCTGCATTTACATTAGTGCTACAGATCCAAATTCTGATCCTCACAATTATATGACAAACATTTATCTGCTGAACATCTCCTTGGCCCAAGAGTGTTTACTTAAAGTCTGATGGCTTGACAATTTCTGTGTCTTCTTGGCTGGTTTCTGTCCTCTATAGGTTTTTTTTTTAATTTTTTATTTTATTTTATTTTATTTTTTTTGCTTCTAGAACATTTTGTTTCTTCTGGGGGCAACTTGTGGTGGTTTGAATAGGAGTGTCCACTATAGACTCTTGTCTATGCTTTGAATTCTTGGCCCATAGGGAGTGGAACTATTAGGAGGTGTGGCCTTGTTGGAGGAAGTGTGTCACTGTGGTCTTTGAGGTCTTATATACTCAAGCTATGCCCAGTGTGATAGACAGTCTCTCCTTCTGCTTCCTGAAGATCAAGATGTAGAGCTCTCAGTTCCCTCTCCAGCACCATGTCTCCCTGAACACTGCCATGCTTCCTGCCATGTCAATAATGGACTAAACCTTTGAAACTGTAAGCCATCCCCAATTAAATATTTTCTTTTATAAAAGTTGGCATAGTCATGGTGCCCCTTTACAGCAATAGAAACCCTCACTAAGACACCACTGTTTGTTTTATGATGGACATTGTATTTACAAAATATTGGTATATTTTAAAGTTATAGTAATTGACAGCCACCAATTAAATATTTTTGCAGAAGGAATTTATGCTTATTTCATCCAGAACCTGGATGTATTAAGAATTTAGCATCATCCTAATTCCATTTCAAGGAGAGCTAGATGTCAGCCCTGAGAGATATCTTTATCAAGTTTCTCTCAATCAAGTGTAACTTTCAGATTTCTTAACTGAAAACTGTGAGGTCAGTGACTACTTCTGACTTGGTAAGTCTCAGAGTTAACTTATTAATATCTTCAACATACGTTAGTCTTAATAACTCTTATAAAATTGACTAAATCCCTCACTTAAAAAGCAACACCTATGACAGCTTTTACTTCCTGGATTTCTGCTCCCCTATCTATAAAATAGAGACCTCCTTCCTATGTATTGGTTCCTTGATTTTTTGTTGTTGTTTTGTTTTAAGACTATCATAACCATTTTCCCTACACGAGATGAAATTGTTTCACATTTCTTGATCTGTTAACACAACTGGTTTTCTTCATCCCAGTACAAATTCATTTTTGTTTTTATTTGTCTTCACCCATCCAAATGTCAGCTTCACAGTGGGACTCTGATTTCAGTCATGACTACAAGATCCTCAGATTGTCCCCAGCTCTCTGTAGGTGGTCAGTGGTATTCAATTAAGGAATTGAATGGATACATATTTCACAATAATGATGAATGTTCTCTGCATCATTCTACACCTGATAACATGATTTTACATAAGTGACTACACCTGATTATTTTTGCATTTGTGGGATATTAATAATCCATTTGTCAGATGAAGAAATGAAATCCAGAAAGAACATGAACAACACATGATTTCACAGATAATACATTTCAGATTCAGCAATCTTCTGTTATCCACAAGGGATACATTCCACACTCACCAGTGGATGCTTGCAATTCTACATAATCTTAAGCTCTTTGTATAGTTTTCCTTATGCATACACACTTATGATAAAGTATAATTTATGAAATAGGAATAATAAGACTAAGTGTAATAAGAGAATCATAATAATATATGGCAATAAAAACCATTAAAATATTTTCTCTATCTCTTAAAATATATTTTTTTCTTTTATTGAAAATATTTTTTTCTCATATAATATATCCTGATTATGATTTCCCCTCCCTCTACCCTACCAAGGACCACCCCACACATATCCCCTTCCATCTGGATCCATTCCCTTTCTGTCTCTCATTAGAAAACAAACAGGCTTCTAAGGAATAATAATAAAATAAGGTAAAATAAAAAATTAACAAAGTAAAATAAATAAACAAAAACCCATTGGAATTGGACAAAATGAAGAAACAGAAGGAAAAGAACTGAAGAGAAGGTGTAAGAATCATTGACCCACTCGTTTGCACACTCAGTAATCCCATTAAAAAAAACTAATATATACAGAGATGACCTGTGCAGACCTGTGCAGGCCCTATCCATGCTGCCTCAGTCTCTATGAGTTCATATGAGCGTTGATCGTGTTGATTTAGAGGGCCTTGTTTTCGTGGTGTCCTTCATCCCCTCTGGCTCTTATACTCTTTCTGCCTCCTCTTCTGTGAGGTTCCCTGAGCCCTGAGGGGAGGGATTTCATTCAGACATCCCCTTTAGGGCTGAGTATTCTAAGGTCTCTCACTCTCTGCATAATGTTTGACTGTGAGTCTCTGTGTTTGTTCCAATCCACTGCTGCAGGGGGAACCTTATTTAATGATGGCTGAGCAAGGCACTGATCTATGAGTATAGCAGAATGCCATGAGATTTTATTGCTACCTCTTATTATTATTATTTTAGAATAATAGTGTTTTGTTTTACCCTAGATCCCTGGGCTATCTAGTCTAGATTCTTGGTCACCTAAGCAGTGTTGGATATGGGTTCCATCTCATAGCGTGGCCCTGAAGTCAAGTCAGATATTGGTTGATTATTCCCAGGCGTTTTATGCCACCATTGCCCTAACATATCTTGCAGGCAGACACCATTGTGAAACAAAGGGTTTGTGACTGGGCTGGTGCTTACATTTCTTATTTGGTAGCATACAGAGTAACTTCCTATACCAAAGATGCTAGCATGTAGTGGCAAAGGCACTATGTAGGCACCAGCTTGACTTTTCCATGTTCAGTGACTTACATGGGTGTTGTTTTCAGCAATGAGGCCTTGCTGTCAGTTTGTGGTGAGCAACCTATAGTCTTCTCAACAGCCTAGGTTTTTAGGGCATCCCATAGGACCCCCTTAGCCCAAATTTCAAAGAGATGTCCAGCTGGGTCTTTGTCTTCTCCATTATTTGGCAATTTCAGTTAGAGAACCTTCATATATGTATGTATTTTAGGAAGCTTCTACCGTATTATAAGTTTCAAACGGCTCTTAATTATAGCTGTCTTTCCTCATATTTCCTCTCCTGTGCCCTTCTTCCCTACCCATCTCTGCTAGATCCTCTTGTTCTAATCACCGCACCCCCATTGATTTGTAACTACTTTTATTCTCTAGAGAGATATATCTTTTCCCACCTAGTTCCTTACTCTGTCCCTAACCTCTGTGGCTCTATGGCTTGTAGCTCACTTATCTTTGACTTAACAGCTAATATCCACATATAAGCAAATACATACCATTTTTGTCTTTCTAGGTTCGGGTTACCTTACTCAGTGTCTTAATTCATGTTTCTATTGCTATGAAGAGACATCATAAGCATGGCAACTCTTTTTTTTTTTGTTATTTGGTTTTTTTCGAGACAGGGTTTCTCTGTGTAGCTTTGTGCCTTTCCTGGAACTCACTTGGTAGCCCAGGCTGGCCTCGAACTCACAAAGATCTGCCTGGCTCTGCCTCCCGAGTGCTGGGATTAAAGGCGTGTGCCACCACCGCCCGGCAGCATGGCAACTCTTATAAAGGAAAATATTTAATTGGGGCTGGCTTACAGTTCAGAGGTTTAGTCCACCGTCTTCATGGCAGAAAGCATGGTGGCATACAGGCAGACAAGATGCTAGAGAAAAAGCTAAGAGTCCTACATCTAGATCAGCAGGCAACAGGAAGAGAGAAGGACACTGGGCCTGGCTTGAGCATCTGAAACCTCAGAGCCTGCTCCCAGTGATGCTCTTCCTCCAACAAGGCCACACCTATTCTAACAAGGTCACACCTCCTAATAGTGCCACTCTCTAAGAGCCTATGGGGGCCATTTTCATTCAAACCACCATACTCAAGATGTTTTTTTTTTTTCTGATTACATCTATTTACCTGCAAATATCATGATTTCATGAAATTTGATTTTTTTTAATGGCTGAGGAATTGTCTCAATGTACCATATTTTCTTTACCCACTCATTTGCTGAGGGTCATCTAGGTTGTTTCCAGTTTCTGGCTATTATGAAGAAAGCAGCAATGGACATGGTTAGGCAAGAGTCTCTGTGGTAGAATAAAATATCCTTTGGGTATATTGAAGATTGGTACAGCTGGATCTTGAAGTAGATTGATTTCCATCTTCCTGAGGAACTACCACACTGATTTCTATAGTGGCTGTATAAGTTTGCCATCCCACCAGCCACGGGTGAGTTTTCCATTTACTCCACATTGTTACCAGTTTGAGCTTTCACTTGTTTGATTGATTCTAGTCATTCTGTCAGGTGTAAGATGAAATCTCAAAGTAGTTTTGATTTACATTTCCCTGATGGCGAAGGATGTTGGATGTTTGTTTAAGTGCTTCTCTGCCATTTGAGTTTCCTCTATTGAGAATTCACTGTTTAGATCTGTACACCATTTTAATGGGGTTATTTGTTTTCTTGATACCTAGTTTTTTAGTTCTTTATATATTTTGGATATTATCCCTGTATTCGATGTGTAGCTGGTAAAAATATCTCTCCATTCTGTGGGCTGTTGCTTCATCCAACTGAACGTATCCTTTGCTGTGTAGAAGCTGTAGCATGAATCTTAAAAGTTCTTATTAATAAAATCAAACCTGAGCCAGGTGTTGGGGTAAATGCTGGAAGGTCAGAGAAATAGAACAAGCCACAGCTATCTCACCTTGCCGGATCCTCAGCTGGTCTTGCTTCCTCAGACTGGAAGCCTCTGAGTCCTAATCCAGAATGGGTCTCAGCTGAACTGCTGCTGCTAGAGGCCTGAATGCTTAAGCAGCCCAAATGCTTCTCCAGGCCAAATGCTTCTCCAGGGCAAATGCCTCTCCAGGGCAAATGCCTCTCCTGGGCAAATGCCTCTCCTGGGCAAATGCCTC
>CABHPQ010164176.1:0-26738 GCA_902168405.1 Peromyscus aztecus
TCGTACTGTGACACTTCTAGACAGTGCTAATAAAGTTAACTTTGAATCAGGAGGTGGAGCCAGCTAGTAGCTGACTGGAATTAGCCATATGGAAGCCTGGAATATGGATAGGGAAGATGAAGAGGAAGGAGAAGGGAGGGACTTGGAATTCACACCCTCTCTTAGGCACTGGCTGAGTCTCTGGTAAGAAAGAAAAGGTCAGCTGGTTGCTCCTCCTCTGCTTCTTTGATCTATAAAGTTTTCACCCCAAGTTGTGACTGTGGAGTTTTTATTGGTAAAACAACAATTTAGAAAAGCACATTTTGGTCTAACATAGTGAAACTATACTTTCTTACACAAACACAGTTACGTTAAGGAAAATAGGACAAATTTAGTTTTTTCTTTTGTTTGTCATATGAAACATAGAACAAGATACTATGGATGACATGCCAATTAACTGGGCTCTGATCTTCATATGTAGCCACTAGAATTACTTACATTGAGAAATCTAAGAAATTATGGCGAAATCAACCTTATATAATAGCAGAAAGAAATTTAGTAGAATAAGCCTGTAAATTGTTTTAAAAACTTAGAGATCACACACAAAAATAAATGAAAACATAGAAGACTCACATTAATTGGGGGGCAGACTTCACTCACTATTGAATAATTTTCTAGCAACATAGTAAGTACTGAGCTCAATATAAAGCTGAATAGTGTCCTATCTCCCTTTGAGTTCTCAGATTACCAATTAAACTAGGTTAAAAGTTGCTAAAGTAGAAGTCATATCTGGCCTATGATTTATCTGTTTATACTTCCACACCGCATTCCACACCACACCCTGGCTCATAACTGAACTTGCTCATGAATTGTCCTAATCATTTGCTGTTCCATTGGGGACACTGAATTGTTTATCATGTTTTGGAAGCACACAACTCAAAATATTTTGTCATTTCTTACGATTCACAATCAAATTGTGATCAAGTACAACCCAAAGGTGGCACTACGTATCTTGTATGTAGTGAGAAGTAGGAGGCCAAAGAAAGACTACGGCTATGTAACAGCCAATAAAGAGACAGTCATGGAGGACACAGATATTGATTGGTGGTCTGTGGAGTTTTTTTTTGTTATTTAATTCCTTCTTTTCATTCTGTGTAGATTAGACATATGAAATTTGAGATGTTTTTATAGAGTCAGTGGATAGAAAGAATTAACCATTTTTAAAGGAGAATACCTTTATGATATTCAAATGATGAGGTTTTAAATCACAATAAGTTGTGATTTAAAATCATAAGTACTTGAAATACTACAATCACAAACTGAATAGATAACTTGAGGGGTTTCATAGAGCATAGTATTTTCTTTCCTGTGAAATAGCATATCAAGCTATGCTCTCAGGCAAATCTCCATGATGTCAAGAGAGTTGAGGATTTGGGAAAACAGAAGAGAGAATTTCTGATCCATGCTTATTATAAATTTATTTTAAAAGTTTTAAATTATATTTATTTACTTATTTGTGTGTGTATGCTTACTTGTGCATACACAAATGAAGGCTAGAGGTTGAGTTGAGATAATCTTTCTCTTATGTTATCCACCTTACTTTTTGAGATGGTCACTTGCTCAACCCGAAGCTCATCCTTTTATCGTTTCACATAGGTCTCCTAGCCATCAAGTCCTAGTGTGTGCCTCTGTACTCCCCTGCCCCACCAGTGCTGAAGTCGCAACTATGTACTGCCATACCCAGCTTTAACATGGATACCAGAGAACCAAAATTGGGTCTTCACGCTTGGGCAGCAAGCCCATCACCCAATGATCTGTCGTCTTCCCAGTCTTATCATGAAATAATTTTTAAGAAGTACTGAAACTGTCGAATATAGCAGTGAAAATCCTGTTTCCTAGAATAGTATAATCTTATCATCCATTAATAATTCTGCATGAACAACCATATGGGAAAAATAACGTGAGATTGAGAAACTAATTGTCTCCTCCCATTACTCTGAATATGGGTGACAAGGTAGATTAATTAACCTCAGTGCCTTAGTTTCTTTAGGCAAAATGGTATACCCTACTTAGTAGGCTTAAAAGAGGATCAGATGAGGTAATACATGGAAATTACTTAGCACAATGCTTAAGCACCAAATAATTAACTGTCATGATTATGACTGCTTGGATATTTTTTCTCTGTGTTGTTGCACCAAGCTTCCCAAATAAACGTTGTGTCACAGTTATGGGATAGTTTCATTTTTTTCTTTTCCACGATAAACTCTTTCATTTTTTAATTTTAATTATTCTGTCACATATGTTTTATTGCTACAATATGTCTCAAACCTTTAAAAATATATGAGGTATAAATTTTTAAAAGACTGCAACTGTACTTGTATTACATGAGTGTTTTAAAAACATACATTTGTATATTTATTTATTTATGTGTGTGTGTGTGTGTGTGTGTGTGTGTGTGTGTGTGTGTGTGTACAACATATGAGAGTCAGTTTTCTTCTTCCTCTATGTGAGTCCCAAGAAATTTACTCACTCAGGCTTGATGGCTGATCTCTTTATTAGCTAGGAAATCTCCCTGGCTTCAATATGAGTTTTAAGTGGATTATTTTCTATAGCCATTTTATGAGAATTAGCATCTTCATGCTTATTGATTACAAGACCTAGAACTGAAGGAATAGAGAACTCACCCATGTCCCCAAAATTCAGCTTCTATGAGTTGGATCTATTAGGTTTAGTTAACTCTTTCTTATCCCCAAAGATCTTATCCCATCTTTTAGAGTCACTTGGCCATTACAAAATCCTAGTGTGATGTAGACAGTGATTCAAACGATCCCTCAGTGAAGATCCAGTGTTCCTCACCCTTCTGAAGCAGCCACCATCAGTTGTCACGGGAAGCAAGATTATAACAATAAGGACAGTATAGGGTAAAAAGGAGGTTCCAAGGTACTAAGTTCCCTCCCCTGCTCCTTGCCCTGGCAGCAAGCAGCCAGGCTACACCTTCTATGCTAGACTTCTGCCCACCTGCCCTTATTAGCAAACTAACTCCTCTGCTTACCAGCAACTGGCCACACTTCAAATTCTCAGAAGAAATTATCCTTAGGACATCATAATGTTAGCAAACAATAAGCAGGGACATAGGACCCAGATATAAAATGACAAGATTTCTTCATTTTTAGTCTTTCTCCACTCCTTATTTTCTTCCAAGTGTTTCTACATTGTCCTCATGAGAATGTCTTTCAGGGAGCTTATCTTTGCAACCAGATATGGCCACAACACTCCACTGTACAAAGCTAAAGGCAACAGAATCCTACAGTTCATGATGCTGGCAGATTGGGACTCTTCCCCACTGTGATCCCTCTGTTCTTTCCACCAAATCTAGCCCACCAGCAGACCTTTGGTACCCGTCTGCTCTCCCACTATGAGCAGAACACACTGCCAGCAACAGTGTCTGATCTCTGAATTTGTAAGATTTCTTTCCCCCTGGTACACATAAATGGAAAAATATGCTTAACAGAAGGTCTCCAAATGCTATTCAGAATGTGTCAAATTCTTTCCCACTTATACTGTTATTTGTTTATTCTTTTTATGCAATTTATTCTCAGTCCCATCTTGCTCAATTCTTAATTGCTTTTTAAAAATTGTGTTCTGGACCATATCTGACTAATTAAAAGGTAAGGAATTTGAGGATAGGTAGGGCCGATTAATTACATTTCTTACGATAATCTGAGTAGTCTGTAGAATATTACAGTGTTTAGTAGCTGCTTAAAAATACTACTTCATAGAAAACAGATGAGTAGAAAGTAAATGTAGTCACAATCTGGTTCCAGTTGATTGCAAATAAAATATTCAAGCTCAAATGAATCAGGTGCCTTTAAAAATGTTTTTAGAAGGTAAACCATTGGGATCACGTGCTCTAATTACTCATTAATGAAACAACTTTGATATATCAGCATATTGTTCCTTCAAGTATTTGCTATCATTTCTGATATTGATTACAAAAGGATAAACAATCTAGATCCTCCCAGATATAGATATTTTTCTAATAAATAGAGGATATTAGTTAGATCTTGATTTTAGTGTTGCTTCTGTATGCGCTTCCTGATATATACATATTGTAGTTTTTAATCTGTTAGAGCTAACAGAAAAACTGTTATATATAATATTATATTATATATAAAAATATAGCTGTTTAGCTGCATTTAGGATTTCAGTTCTAAATAAACACCAACAGCCATTTGATCAGCCTTCCCCTTTATCACAACTTCCTTCTCCCCATTCATTCATGCACCTGTGCCTTCTCCTTTTTCTCAGTCCTGGAAGCATCTGAAGTGTGACTTACATCTCCATGATGAACATGGTAGTGAAGAGGTAGACTTGGCAGCAGTAGGAAGCAGATGACTTCTAGCTTCCCTGTGTACCACACTCTTCGGCCTTGGGAAGATCATTTACATACCTCTATAGGATAGGTTCCTTTTTCTTTTCTTTCCCCTTCTGTTAAAATGCCCTTGGTTAATCCTGGAGTTTCTTTCTTCCATAGGGTATGTCTTGGAATATATTTTTCCAATATATTGTCGAGGGTTTTCTTCAGATTTTATTGACTGATACAATAATTTGGGGCAAATTGCACTTCTCTGCACTGATTCTTCTGCCTTCCAATGCCTGAGTTCTCTTTGTTCATTTCAGGCCTTCATTTTTGTCCTTTAAAGTTTACACTTTCATTCATAAAGGTCTTTTCATGGATATACTTCCAGATATTTTCTAGCTTTGTTTGCTATGAAATATGGCATTTTTATTTCTGTCTCTAATGTGTGTGCTCCTTTGTCCAACTGTGCTAGCTGATCCTGTTACACCTGCTGACAGCAGTCTCTTTGTCTTACTTCTAAGCTTAGATAGAAGCCTTTTTGATTGCTAAATACGGTGCAAGGATTAGGCATGCTATAGATATATCTTATCTGCTCAAGGAATCTACCTGCTTTTCTTAGTTTGCTAAAAGATGATTTTTTTTAAATTATGAATGAGAGTTGAATATTATTAGTTGTTTTCCTGTATCTGGGAGATGAGTAAATTCATCTTTTAGTGTTGTATATCTTAGTGTGGTGAATGGCACTAACACAATTTCTAATTTTAAATTATTCTCACATTTTTGTCGTGAGTCCTATCTGATTCTGATTTATTATATTAATTTTTCCCCATTCTCTCAGAACATTTATATTAAGTATGGGTTATGTGTTTCTTGATAGATTGATAGATTATGATTGGAAATAGTCTGGTTTAAATGGATTTTTCAGTTAGTGCTGATTTTCAAAGACTTGGGTTTTGTGTTTAATCATTAAGGTTTCTGGGATTTTCTATTTCTAATTGAGTCATTTTCAGTAATTTCTGTTTTTCAAACATATTGATATAAAGCAGTTCTTGGAATTCTAAAAATCTACTGCATCAGTAGTTATGATTCTGCATTCCTGGAAATATCTTGATCTTTTCTCTTTCCCTTCCATTTCTCTACATATTAGTATGCTTAGTAATAAATGGATTTTCAGTAGTTAGCTTTCTGTATTCTGTTGATAGTTCACCAATTTTCCTTTCCTCTTCTTTGTTTGGATTTTACTTTTCTCCATACTTACTGAGGCATTATTAACAAATAAAATTGCATATATTTCAAATATGCAATCAGATACTTTGGCATGCATGTACTGTATTGTGAAATGATACTATAATAAGGTAATTAGCATATACCTTATACCACAGGCTCTCCCACTCTTTCTTATCCCTCCCTCCTCCTTTCCTTCCTTCCTCCCTTCCTCCCTCCCTCCCTCCCTTCCTTCCTCCCTCCCTCCCTCCCTTCCTTCTTTTGTCTCTCCCTCTTTCTTCTTGCTGCTGCTGCTGCTGCTGCTGTGTGTGTGTGTGTGTGTGTGTGTGTGTGTGTGTGTGTGTGTGTGTGTGTTGAGAATACTTGGGATCTACACTTTTAGCAAACATCCTTCATACAACATAATTGTCTAACCAACACTAACTTTTCTCTTCATTTGGTCCTGAGAACTCACCTTGCAAAAACTCAGGATTTTTGTTCTCTGTACCTACCCCCTTCATTTCTCCTCCCCTGTCCTCTAGCAGTGAATTAATAATATCCAAGATATACTTCACTTTCTTTTTGTATTTCTAACTTTATGGGTTAACTGGTTTTCTTATAAATTCTTATTTTTCCTTTCTATTATGTGCATAAGGGACCGAGTTTCATTCTTAAAGATCAATTTTGCTTAATATTATGAGTTTTGATATCTGTCTACTCTTACAGACCATTACTTTTTGTTTTACTGAGAAAATATTGTAGATATTTATTTTCTTAAAATAAAACTAGTTATTTTCCTGTATTTCCATGTTCCCATTTTTGGCACTGTAAATAGGATTTTTTTTTAATGTATGAAACACTATTAGAGAAATATAATCCAGAAAACATTGTAAAAGAAATTAAAGATCTAAAAGTATGGAACTGAGAATAAGTTTCATAAAAGAGTTACACAAACTAAATATATATAATTAATAGATACAAATAATTAATATTTAAATGTATTCCAAGAAAGCATGAGAAGAATGAGTATCCTTTTGTTGTTGGAAAGACATACCTATCAAAAACTTTTATTGTCATAAATTTCTCTATTTTTATAATTTTCTAACTGCATAATCTAACACATGAGAACTATGATAACCAATACAAAATATATCATAACTAAAATTATGAATTCTGATATTAAAATGCAATAAGCCTTTATTTTCTATATTTTGGGGCAATTTTGATAGGTACACGTAGCTTTGGGGTAATAAGAATTTTGTGATGAATTGTTCATTTGCCCACTAAATGGCATCAACTTTTAATAACAATGCCATTGACGCTGCAGCTTAGTATGTGATGCTAATGTAGCCATAATGACTTTCTTTGGTGAGAATTTACTTAGTATGTTCTCAAGCTTTTCTTTTCAATTTTAATATGTCATCATATCTCAGGTGAGACCATCAAGAAGATTGTAAAAGTACATTTATTTTTATTGATCCTCTTCCCTTAACTTTTATAAAACTTTTAGGTTCATAGAAAAATTCAAAAGAACGTAGAGAGATTTCCCATGTATCGCTGGCTACAAGACAAACATAGAGCACACCAATCAACATTCCTTACTAGAGTGGTAATTGGCTTCAATTAAGAACCCACATCAGTACATTATTATACACCCACAATTACCAGCATGGCAAGGTATGCATAAAGTTGTAAGAAATGGCATTCACATGTCAGTGGCAAATAATAATTGTCTAATTGAATCTAAGATCCACTCAACACAAAGGAAATCATGCCTTGTACTAGAAAACTGTCCAGATCCTTGGAGCTTGGACCTTAGAAAAGAATCTACTACTACCACTTTGCTAGACCAGCATAATTCCTTACTTCATTCTAACTCTTATGCTTATACTCACAGACAAGGGTATCTACCATCATCAAAGAAACTTCTCTTTGTAGCAAACAGAGATCACCCCAGAAAACCACAACTGGACACAATGAAGAGATCATGGATCACGGGAAGCCCAGCCCTAAGGAATACCTCTGCATCACAGTTCCTACATCTATGACTTAAGGAACATCACAGAAGAGGGTGAGGAAAGATAATAAGAGCAAGAATACCAGGAAATATGCTGGGAAATGGTCTTTCCTAGAAATGGCTGAATAAACAACACTAGAACATTGACGATATCAATAGATATGTTAAGGTTGAAGGAGGAAGATTTTATGAAGCTCCACCCCTAGACAAAGAACTACAGGAAACGGTTGACTGCTAGAAGGATAATTAGGAGGACCTCAGTTCAAATCCCCAGAATTCAGTCAGAGCAACAAGTGCTTATAATCACAGTATTGAGGGGAAGTGGGTGGTTGAGGCCTATGCTGGCTTACTCAGGGAGTTCACTGGTTAGTCACCTAACCAGTGTAGCAAATGCATCTTACAAAATAAAGTCAACCAATATAGAGGAAAAGACATTACATCTTCTTTTGGGTTCTGCATGCAGGCCTGGCATCGTTCTCTCTCTCTGTTTCTCTGTGTGTCTCTGTGTGTCTCTGTGTCTCTGTGTCTCTTTCTCTCTTCTCTCTCTCTCTCTCTCTCTCTCTCTCTCTCTCACACACACACAACACACACACACAACACACACAACACACACAACACACACACACAACACACACAACACACACACACAACACACACACCACACACACACACAACACACACACACACACACACACACACACACACACACACACACACACACACACAATGTCTCCTTCTACCTCACAGGGTATTCTTGTCTAGAAGTTTTTAGCCCTCCATTTAAAGTTTTTCTTCTCTTCCCAAATCATTGTTTCTATTAGGATTTACAGTTCATATTCAATTAGATGCATGTATATTCTTATTAATTTCTTTGTTCACTATTTTAGAGCTAGTTTATTTGATGAAGGTATTTGAGTGGTCGTTCTAAAAATGTCTTGCTTTATCCTCACTGAATAATAATTCATCTACGTGAAGAATTTTAGGATGACTATTTCTAGCATCCACATTTTGGAGATACATTTCACTCTTGTCATTAGTGACTCTAAGCATTCTGATAAATAATATTATTCTTTGTAAAACACATCAATGTTTCCTTTCTGTTGTTATTAATAGCATTGTCTTTTTCCCTAATTTTTATAATAAATTTCCATGTCGATTTATTTTTTTATTTCCTTCTTTTAGGACTCATAGAAGCTCTTCAAAATGAGGACTCACCTTAATCAAATCTGTAAAATATCAATGACGATTTTGTTGTATGTCACTTATTTTCTGTCTTGTCTAATTTTTTTTCTAGAACTCCACTAGCTTTAATGTAGGCTTTCTTTATCTAATCTCTATGCTGTTTGGCCTCTTATCCCCTATATCAGTCCCTTTCCCTTTGTGTTATGAGCTGGTTAATTTTTCCCAGCTCTGTCTTCTAGTTCATAACACTTCCTCAACTGTTTCTAACCTGCTATTTACCCAGTCATTGGATTTTAAGTTCTATGAAGACCACTCTTCTAAGTATTGAAGTTTCTCTCTCTCTCTCTCTCTCTCTCTCTCTCTCTCTCTCTCTCTCTCTCTCTCTGTCTCTCTCTCATATATATATATATATATCTTTCCATATTGTCCTTGACATTCTGGTACTTTCCTCTTTTCTTTCAGCATCTAAACTTTATTTTCATTTAGTAATTTTATATTTTGCAAATTTCTCTTTCAGATGATTTGTATTCTAACTCAAAATTTATGAAAGATAATTCTGTAATCAGACTTGTTTCTGCCATCTCATAATTGTAGGAGATGATGTTTAGGTGAATTTTGGAGCTTTTTATTAGGGAGTCATTTTGTGTAAGCATTATTCTTCCTAAGAAAACTTTGACCACCTTTTCTAAGGTAGGGTTTTAAAATATCCTGAAATAGTTTGGCATTTCTTCATTTACCCATCCATCCCAATAATATCATACACATTTAAAAAAGAAGTTTTGCTAAATTATCAGCCTAGGTTTGACATACCACTTAGCAAGCACAATCTCTGACTATATTGAAGGCATGTGAGAAACATTAACAACAACAACAACAAAAATACATTAAAACTCAAAGCATAAAGGCTAAATCTGTGAGTCAGTGGTAGAGCATTTGCCTAGCTTAAGGTTAAGCTTCAACCCTAAGCCTCACCAATACAAACATAAGTCAACATCTTGCCCTTTCCCCAAGTTACATGGTGAATATTACTTCTCTTTTCTTTTCTTAGGGAAGCACCCATTCAAGGTTGGGTTGGGGTTCTAAATTCTTCTCCACCTTCCTTAGTACCTCTTTGCATGAAGGAGCTAGTAAATTATCATTATGACTATATTAAAAACATAAGCTTTATCCTTCTCCTATACTTGTTTCACAAAATATCCTGGCTTAAGCAGAGGCCTCTTCTGGCTTTCAAATGTTTTTCTGCCTCTAGAAGAAAAGAATTTCTGTATCTTTAACCATAGGCTATTGACAATCTCTGAGAACAAGGGAATCACTCCCTTTACATATGTAAAGACTACTGCTGAGCCTACCAGACTCTCACAGGTAGCACCAAATCCGTGAACACACAAATAGCCTTGTTTAATCTCAGTTGATTAGCAAAAGAATATTAAGGAAAGTGAAAGAGGGATTTATGGGAAGGTGGGGATATTGACCAGGATGATAGGAAAGTGGTAGGCTGTGGCAGTACTTTCCTATTGGCACCGCTGGCCCACAAATAATGACATGGAGACTTATTAATTATGAATGCTCAGACATATTTTTAATCTACTCATATTTCTTAATCTACATCCTGGCACATGGCTCATTACCTCATCTCTGTATTGAGCTTCCTGCTTTTTCCACCTCCATGTCTGGCTGGTGACTCCACCTTTCTTCTTCCCAGAGTTCCCTCTCTGCCTATACCTCCTGCCTAGCTATTAGCCGTTCACCTTTTTCTTCTTACACCAATCACAGCGGCACATCTTACATAGTATACAAATATTCCACAACAGTAGGTGAGAGCAGATAGTGTGCATTGTATATGTATGTGAAATTGTTTAAAAATAAATTTAATTAACTTATAAAACTCCCTCAGAGGAGCCCTTTGTCCCCTGACAAGTGAACTTTCAAGGAGGTCAGAAATAGACAAAGCTGAAAACTAGTAGAAGAAGACAAAAGTTGCATTGCTATAAGGAGGGAGATAATTAACTGAGCATTTGGAAGTAATTTATTGTAGACGAATGCATGGAGGGAAGGAAGAGTGGAAAGGAGGAGAGAAGGAGAGACAGAGGGAAGGGAGGAGGGTGAGGAAAAGGGGAAGAGGAAAAGAGAACTAATGAAATTCTCTCACGTTGCTTTTGCAATGTGCAGGGCCTGATGGAATTGGAAAGATCTGTTAACGGGGCACGTACCAAGCAACTTAAGGAACCCCCTTGTGACTTTGTATTTTGCAGGGCTTAGATTTCCATGTTGTATAATTTGGGCTCCAAATCAATGGTTATGTGTTAATATGACTTCAAGTAATAAATGAAGGCGCAAGTCAGTTTGGGAATGGATGCTATGGATATGCTGGGGGCAGGGGGAATAAATGTCCTTTTACCAACAACAATGACAAAACAAAAACCAAAACCAAGGAAACGACATAAGGAAGTAGGATTAGATAGAAGTGAATGGACAGACTTTAGATCTGAGACGGTAAGAGAATATTTGTTCATATCCAAGCAGCCGAAAACCTATGAAATTACTTGAAGATTTTTGATGTTATAAGTTATTTTTCATATTCTCATATATTTCAGTGGTAGAGCACTTGCCAGGCATTTGCAAAGTTCTGGGTTCAACTCCATAAGTACCTAGGAAGATATTATTATCCAGAAAGAGCTAATCATGAATATAATAGCAAACAGTGAAAAAGTATTTGGCTTCCCACCATTGTTTATGATCTTGACAACATTCATATATATATATATATATATATACATATATATACATACATATACATATACATATATGTGAAAGGAAAAATATATGAAAGCAAAGGAAAGCAAATGTCACAGATGTGCTTAATGTCAAGTTGATAACACATTTTCCCATGATCTAAAACATAGGCAAACTACAGAATCATACTGTATAGATTTGAATATCTATTTTTCTACTTGCTAGATGTGCAAGCTTGAGCAAATTGCTCACTGTCTCTGTTCTCTACTTCCTTCACATGGTGACCATGCAACTACTTACCTCCCAGAATTCTTAATATAGAAAAGAGTTGTATTTTTAAGACACTGTTAACAATTTTTTGTATATAACAAATGCCTTTTAAATAAATCTAAATACATAGTAAAGTTTCTTAATTTGCTTTCATGGGAGAATAAATCCCACAAACATGGGCAATATGAGATTATAAACCAAAGAAATAGAATCAGAAATAGTTGCTGTGCCTATAGTTTTCCAGGGTAAAGTATATAAATAGAATTCCATTTAAAAATAGATGCTATTGAAACATCAAAAATAAATAAACAAATAAATACATAATTGCATATTTTCAGAATTCCTGGCTTATAGGAGAGAAGATTCATGTAAAAAAAAAAAACAAAAACAAAAAAAAACACCCAAAGCCTCCGCTGTGTGGTTGAGTTTTGCTTTTTTTTTGAAATTGTTTTTTTGTCTGCATGTGTCTCTGAATGACACATGTGTATCTGGTGTCCTCTGACACTTGAAGAAGGCATTGGTTCCGCTAGAACTGGAGGCACAGACCATTGAGAGCTGCCATGTGGGTGCTGGGAACTGCCAGGCCCTCAGGAAGAGCAGCCAGAGCTCTTAACTGCTGAGCCATCTCTCCAGTCCCTGGCTAAATTTTCCTTGGCATCTATGTCTGTGTCTTTCCCAGTGCAGATTTAACCTAAAAAAGGTGAAGAGAGAATTCCTTGATGGGATGTGTGCTGACTGGAGAGGGAAATTCCTAACTGAGCTGTTCCTCTCTTCCTTTCTCCTGGACACTTTCAAGAGAAATAGAGTAGGACTTCCCAAATTGAGAACATAAATTACCGAAGTAATTTTTAAGAAATGAAATATTTAGCATAAAACCATCCTTACAAATGTATTACCAAGTCTGGAGACTTGGCTCAGCTATTTAAAATGCTTACTCCACAATCACAAGGATTGGAATTCTGCCCTTAGTATCTGTTATTCAGGGATCTGGCAAACAGACACCTGTAACCCAGTGCTGAAGTATCCAATGCTTTTCTCTGGCCTTCACGCACACAACAGCACATGCAATGCACACACACACACACACACACACACACACACACACACACAAAAACAAATCTTTTAAGAAATTATTGCCATATAAAAAGAGATGAGTTACAATACTAGGTAGAATATTGATACTTAAGTCTTTTGTTCCCCCAGTGCATCAATACACTTCTATTTCCTGCTTATCAAACTGATTTTAGGACCAACTTTTCTCTCAGCTTCATGATGACCATCCAATAATCAAATGGTCTTCTCCTGCTAAGATGTAAGGAGTGTCCTCTGCTGAGAAGCTCATTAGAATATGATCAAGAGACACCTGGCGAGTACACAGCATTCCAGTATTAGAAAGGAGGTAACCAATGCCAACTTCCTCAGTTGCAGCCATCCATCTATATTCATGTAGAAGTCTCATCCCTTAATGGTAATGTTTTGTGCTAGGTTTGGTTTTCTTGTTAAAGTTTGTATTTAATTGAAAGTAAAATGATTATAGATAGAAATGTTGGCCTAGTCTCTGATTTGAAAGGGAATGAGGAAAACTGGTGTCTATTTATGCACCCTTCTCTAAGTATGTGTTAGAGAGTCTGTTCAGAGTTTGTAGAGATAAAACACATACTTTGCACACACACACACACACACACACACACACACACACACACACACACAAATTCCTGATACAAGACTTTAAAATTCTTATATTGTACTTAGTTGTGACTTTGTCATTAACTTACAGATTTATTCAAACTACACAGTTACTGTCATGATGAATTTATCTTAAATTTCATGCCACAGTGGATCACTTTATAGAGTTCTAGAAATTACACAACATGCATTGTGAGGAAAAATATTCCCAAGATGTTACAGTAAATGGCTTCCTCTCTGTCTATATATTATACCTCTTTGTTCTTCATTCAAACAGAAAAATAGCAGAACAAAATCATTTTGTTTTGTTTCATTTTTTCCAGGACAAATGTGGACTACTTTATATTAAAACCCACAGAGGGAAGTCTCATGAACCAAGCTGCCTTGCTGTCCTTTTCCCTGTGAATCTCTAATAGGGACATTTGAATGTAAAAAGCCTTTAACTTCAGAATGCAGATGGCATTGTGTTTAGACATATAGGAAGGCAATAGCACTGTGATTACATCCAGGTTCATCTTATACTCTCACAACTGGTCCACGAGGAGCAACAGAAGCCAGGCAAGGGGAAAGAGGACAGGCAAGGAGAGAAGACAAACAAAAGTGAGCATCTTCTTGTCTTGTAGATACATTGTCTTTTCCAACTATTGTGTCCACTGATCAGGAGCCCAGATTTCTGTGATTCTCTGCCTCTAGTTGAGGCAAATTATTTGCCCTTACAGTACAAAGCAGATTAAGTGTTTTAGGAGGTCTCCAGGCTAAGTAATAGTATAGACATCCTCTTCCTACCATGTAATTCAAAATAAAATGTTTTAATACATAAATCACCATTCTTATACTTATGCTAAAAGTAGAGGACTATTTTCTAAATGAGACAATTATGAAATTCTAGTAAGTGTGCAGAGCTGGGGAGCTCTGACTTCTTTAGATGAGGATGTGTTCTGATGGCCAGCATGGGTTTGCTCTAAAAGATTAAACAAAGCAAGAAGGGACTAGACAGGAGAGGGCAAGAAAAAAAAAGGGAGAGAAAAGATGTATCAAGTAGAGGTTGGTTGTTCTTTATTTATTTGATAGAGTCCTACAGTTTTGTTAAAGACTGATCCTCAAGAAACAGCACTGACACTCCCCCTTTCCCAAGTCAAATCTCCCAGGGAAGAATGAGTAAGAGGGCCATGTTTGTGGTGGTTTGAAAGAAAATGACCTCCAAAGGGACTGGTACTATTAGGAGGTGTGGCCTTGTTGGAGGAAGTGTGTCACTATGGGGATAAGTTTGAGGCCTCTTTTGCTCAAGCTTCCCTCAGTGTGACTGTCAGTTGACTTCCTGTTGGCCGAAAGATGTAGGACTCTCAGCTTTAGCACATCTGCCTGCACACCACCATGATCCCTGTCATGATGATAATGAACTGAACCTCTGAAACTGTAAGCCAGCCACAGTTAAATGTTTTCTTTATAAGAGTTTCTGGGGTTATGATGTTTCTTCACAGCAATAAAAACCCTAGACTAAGACAATGTCCCAAGAGGGAAAGTCCCATGTCCCAAGAAGGAAGGTGCCATATCTCAAAAGGAAATTCCACATCCCCAAAGGGAAGGAACCATGTCCCAAAAGGGACGGAGTCATGTCCTAAGAGGGAAGGCTCCATGTCCCAAGAGAGAAGGCTCCGAGTCTGTGATGCCTAGGTGCCCAGTAAAGTCCCTCAGTGTGTAAGAGATATTTGCCAAATAAATGAAAAGGAACAGGAAGAATCTAAATGTTTTTCAGATAATGCAACCAACAGATGAGAATAAAAACATACTGAATGAATTGTTTCACCCCAACAAATAGCCAAGCTCTACTGCTTTTAATAATTCATTCAGCTGACCTGTTTGCGGGTTGAAGCAACACTGAGTTTTCTCTTCCTGTGAAGACACAGAAGGCCACCTGCTCTGTCACTCTGACTCGCCTTGCTTCTCAGCCCAGACCATTCAGGAATGTTACAGGGAGCTTTTCAAGATCCTGGGCAGTGAGTTAGTGCTGAGTGTGTGTGTGTGTGTGTGTGTGTGTGTGTGTATTGGTGGGTCAGCTAACCTTCATAGAGTCCAGTTTTCTGAACTATAAGGTGGCATGTAAGGTGTGTCTTCTTTGCCTTTATGGCTGTTTCTCTACTGGAATCAGACCAGGATGCATACTGGACTCTACTATTTGTCAGCCAGATAACCTTGGACAAATCTTAATTCCTAATAACCTCAAAGCCTCTATCTCAAGTGAAAATAATCACACAAACCTCATCCCTTATACAAAGATCATTTGACTGTAAGTTCCCAATGATCATCCCTGGAATATGTTAAGTTTCCATTTAAAGATCTTCATTCTTCTAACCATTAGGCACACAAATACTGATGAAGGAAAAGCCAGAAAAACACTGACAATGGCTTCTCTAAAGCCCTCAGTGTCCCACTCAGTCATTGCCAAAATATCCCTTAACCCAGTCTCCAATACAAGAGTGTCCAGATTAGTTTCTTAGTAACCTCTGAGAGCTTTATAGATTTTTCCATGTTTGTACTGGCACAGGAGGAAAAAAAAGACCCGAGCTCTCTTGCTCTTTCTTCTGTACTGACTCACAAAGATGACACTAGAAATTGGGACATGAAGTACGAATCCCAAGAACAAACACAGGGGCATGAATCCAAACCCACTCGTCTCAGCTGATCTAATCAGCACCTTCACGGTTGGGAGAGCAAATTGTTGCATTGCCTATCCAGTTATACATTTTTAAACCCCATGAATCAATTCTTGAAATGCACAGAAACAAAACCATGCAATGACTCTTCTCCCTTGAGCTAATCTGATTTTCCCTCATCTTCTAATCTCTGTCTCTCAAATGCTTCAGGGAGGGAAGTCAAAAAGAGAATGGGTTGGTTGTGCAACTGTGATGTGGTAGGAGCTTATGAGAGCCAAAGTATCAGAGCATTTCAGCAGGAGTGGGCAGGCATCCCAGCCGTGTTCAGTAGCAGAGCCACAACCATTGCCTCCCAGTGGGATGCTCAGGGGAACTGGGAAATGTGCAGGTAGCAGATGATAAAGATCCTGGAGGTTTCGTGATCAAAACTGTGAAACTTCATGATTCTCAACTCTTCCTTGCTTATTTCCATTGCCCGTGTTGGCTTTTACTCATGATGCTGTCTGTATGCCAAACCTAGATTTGAGTTCTGCATAAGATTTCGAGCAAATTCATTTATTACTTTACTCATCAAATATTGATTTAAATAATCTGTGTGTCGGACATTGTACTAGGTGTTGGTGGTAAGATGGCCCCTCAGAGGAAGACATGCTCCTTCTTGGTGGAAAATAAGATGAGCATTGATTATGGATAACTGTTCCCAGCAGAAGGATCAAATCTAGGCTTGAGGAAGGGGCAGGGACCTGGACTTGTGACAGACAACAGCCTGGCCTGAATTCTCTCTACATTTTCTTCCCTCAGTTGCATTTCTTTGCCCAGAGCACAATAAGCACAGAGGTCAGACAGCCAATGCTGATGTTTGAAATCTTTAGAATATGAGCATGACCAGTGTGATGACTTACAGGCTCTCAAGTATCTGAGGTTCTCCAAGGAAAACTTTGATCTGGACTTGAGAATGTTGATAGTTGGTCATAGTATCATGGAAAGTAAGGGGCAGGCATTCCACTGGAAAGCAGGGCATAGGTTAATAAGCACTTGCACAGAAGTAAACCTTGTGCAAATATGGGCTGTAAGGAATGGCTCCAGAGAACTGCTGCCTGGAGCTGCTATTAGCATGAACAGAAGAGCAGTAAAAACAAAGTGAGACCAGGAGTTACAGGCGAGAAAAAGGATCTAATGTTTTGGTGTATGAAGTGAAAGGAATCTCATGACTTTTCCCCCTACATATGAGCATATAAATTTTGCATCCAGGTAAAAGGTAAAAAATAAATATTAAAAAAGGGTGGAAATTACATACATTATCACTCTTCAAAGAATTCATCTACTTACATCACAAAAAGACAAAATGCGAAAATGATTTTACATTTTTAATCATTTTTAATTTAAACGATTAAATGGCATCATACTGAGAATATGGTTTATACTTCTAATCTGCATTCATTAGTTTTTAGATGCCATTGGAATTTTGCCAAATTGCTGTTCAATGCTTCAACCATTCCATGAAGGTGATAGATGAGCCTGTGTAGTTATGTGTTGGTAAATGGTATTTCTCAAGTATGGGCTGTTACATGAAATCTTACACTAAACATTCTAAAGGGATTCAGGGTATGAAGAAAAAATAGTCAACAGACTTTTGAAACCTAAGATGAGCTCCTGGTTTTGCCAGCTGACGGCTGTCATTCATTCCACGCCACTCTCATAGCCGCTGGTGAGGGGTGGTGTGCAAATACAGGTGTGCTGAAAATGTTGCTGGGTCTGAGGATAAAGATTTGGGTTCAAGTCTCTGTTATGACTTGAATAACCATGAAAAGCCTTCCCTGATCTCTATAACTCTGATTTGTGTGAGACAAGAGGGAAAGACATTTTAGATTAGGTAGGACTTATTCCCAGAAAGTAGGAAATAGTAATTGGCAAAAATGAGCTCTATTGTGAAAATCTTTAGAACGCTGGATACAGTTTGGAAATTAAGATTCATGAAGACTAAAGATGCTGGAGTTCTGATGAGAAATAGGCAGAAAAAAGAAACTCTCCCATGAAGAAGCAAGGTCCAATACTCAACGTCATATGGAACATAGAACTCTCAAGTGTCATGTGCCCCCTGCTGGATGGTGTCTCTGCCCCTGACAACCTGTCCAGCCTGTGGATACAGGTGAGGAGAAGATGTCATGTCTGTTCTGCTTGGGCAACATCTATTCTGAATAGATGACATACACATACTTTGAATTCTACACTTGCTTAGATTCGTAAATGTCAACCCTGAAAGATACCTTGGTAATGAACATAGCAGTTCCTATGATATGTGTCAGTGAATGCCATCCTTGTAAACATTCACTAAAGCCAAGCAATGTAATACTGTTTAAAGCAGTAGATTCTTTTTATAAAATCCAGTTAAGTTCAGAATCTGTCTGTTCCTCTTAACATGTGATCTTAATGTCTAAGGCACTTAATGTCTCTGCCTGGGTTGCCTCATCTCTAAGCAGACACTTCTGAGATAAAGTACACCCACAAGGTTACTGCAGGGTTTACTCCTTAATATGCACCACAAATGCTATCCTTACAGCATTTACTGCTACTGCTACCCTTACAGAGTCTGGAAAGTTTTAGCACTTCTAAGGCATCAGCAGATATTCCACTAGAATAAACCCCACAATTACACCCTTCCAATATAACCCACCAGGATTATATTGCAATCCTGCACAACCACCACTCACTAAACACTGGGCATGTGCAAAGCAGAAGAGCACTGAGCACCAGATCCAAATCTTGAAAAAAAAATTAAATATCTTAAAACAGCTCTGTGTGTCCACGGGCTTCTTCAGCACTGATTTTTCAAGAATCCTGCAGGCAGATGGCTCAGCAAGCCTGACAACCTGAGTTCAGCCACCTGAACTAGTTTTAAAAAGCTGGGTTGCATGCTTGCAGTCCTAGAGCCCCGATAGTGAGATGGGAGATGAGCGAAGGCCAGCTAACCTGGGGTATGCAGTGCAGCATTAACAACCAAACAAAGTCCTGACTCACAAGGGTGGAGAACATGAAGGACTCCTGAAAGTTGTTCCCTGACCTCATTTTAAAAAAGAAAAAGAAAGTCCACTAAAGGTCTATTTTTGTTGCTTAAATTTCATGTATTCTGTATTTTCAAACCTAAAGAAAGTATTGATTCAACAGAAAATGCCCCCTTAATTACTTACACAATTTTATTTACTTATGTATAATATGGATTAACCTCTTCACAGGATCCTGGGGAATAATGCAAAATCTGAACTCTTGTCTTAAACATTAGCCCTCACCCTTTCTAATTTTCAAAATTCTGTTTCTCCCCTTATCTTTCACTTCATAAACTTATACTAGTGGAAAATTTAAAAGACAATTAAAATGGGAGGCATCACCCTTTAGGGAGAGATTTTATAGTTTGTACACCATGTGATAGATTACTATACAGGAAAATATAGAGTATGGAATACTGAGACATCAGGTCTGCTGAAACCCACAGCTCCAGAGAAGCTAGCTAACAAGAAGGACCCTAAGAGGGACGCAAAGATCACCCTACAAAGGAGAAATAGATAAGATCTACATAAGCAAACTGGGGCTGAGGGGTGGCAATGGAGGATAAGGGATGGGGGATGAGAACATAAGGGAACGGGAGGTTCGAGCTCAGAGTGGAAGAGCAAGGAAAGAGATATTATGATAAATGGAGACATTTTGGGAACAGGGAGAAACAGGATATTAGGAAAGTTCCCAGGAATTCACTACTAGCAATAGTAGAGAGGGTGCCTGAACTGGCCTACTCCGGTAATCAGATTGGTGAATACCCTAACTGTCATCATAGAGCCTTCATCCAGTAATTGATGGAAGCAGATGCAGAGATCCACTGCCAGGCACCAGGCCAAGCTCCAGGAGTCCAGTTGATGAGAGAGAAGAGGGATTCTATGAACAAGGAACATCAAGATCATGATGGGGAAACGTACAGAGATGGCCAGGCCAAACTAGTGGAAACTCATGAACTGTGGACCAGTAGCCTTGGAGCCACCATAGGACTAGGTCCTCTGGGTAGGTGAGACAGTTGTTTAACTTGAACTGTTTAGAGGGTCCTCTGGCAGTGGGATCAGGATCTGTCCCTGGTGCATGAGAGGACCTTTTGGAGCCCAGTGGGACACCTTGCACAGCTTTGGTGCAGGGGGGAGGGGCTTGGACCTGCCTCAACTGAATGTACCAGGCTCTGCTGACTCCCCATAGGAGGCCTTGAGTCTTGGAGGAGGTGAGGGGGGGATGGGTTGGGGGGGGAGACTGGGGATGGGAGGAGGGAGGAAAGGGGGATCTGTGGTTGGTATGTAAAATGAATAGAAAATGTCTTAATAATAAAAAAAGAAAAAAAATAAAATAATAGAGTGTGAGATATTGAAATATCAGGTCTGCTTAAATGGTTGTGGATTTGCATAAACCAATGGACAAGCCAGAGAGAGGCTATGGTTACAACAATCTCTCAGGTAAGCTGTGTTTGGGATGTAGCAAGTAAATATTATAAATAAATAAGTCCACTATAGATATAATTTCAGTTATAAAATATTAAATATTTGAGAATTCCAATGTGATAGAGTCTCAGGGGTAATGCGGGATCATTTGAAGAAGACATCCATGCAGCGGTGATGCTTAAGCAGCAATTGGAATGTTGAGATGAAATCATGAATGCACACGCAGCAAACTCGTGGGCCTTGGAACAGGAAGGAGTTTAGCAGGTCCAAGAAATAAAAGGAAGCCAATGTGGCCAAATCCACATGGTAAGAGAGTCATCATAGGGCAGACCGAAGTCCTGTCTGGTTTTTAAAACAAGGTGACGTTATTTGAGAGTTAGGCAACAAGACTTGGGAGTTTATTCAAGAATTAGAGATAACTATCAGAGATCTTGGATCAAAAGAATGGCATAATCTAGTTTGTCTTTTCAAAAATATACCTTTTCTACATTTGGTAGAAGGTATATTATGGAATGCACAGAACGGATGAGAAGATTAACTTTTGTTTTGTGTTGAATCCAGATTTTTCTTCCACCTGGACACAGGCTGTCCAGTCTACTTTCTGACCTCACTTATAATTATGGATAGTGCTTGTCATGAGAATATGAGGAAAGTAATGTATGCAATCTCTTCTTCATTTTTTTTTGAAAGAAATAACTCACCCAGATGTGTGATTTTTTTCTTTTTTCCTGAAGTTGGCTGGAAAGGTAGTCTCTACAGAAATTGTTACTAAAATCCAGTTTGTGTGGAACACAGCCACTGCCAGTTTAGAATATTTGTATCACACTTTTATGTTAGGAGGAAATTAAATTGCTTACTTTTAAGAATGGTTGACTTTTTTTATTTCAGCGATGTAGTCAGTTTATCTTAATTATGACAATGCAATGAAAGGAGCATATTAATACAGTATTTCTACTAGACAAGCCCAAAGTTGTTAACGCAGGCAATGTCTTAGTCATTGTTCTACCGCTGTGAAGAGACACCATGACCAAGGCAACTTCTGATGAGGTAAAGTATTTAATTGGGAGATTTCTTACAATTTTAGAACATTAGTCCATTATCATCATGGCAGGAAGCATGGTGGTAGGGAGGTATGGGACTGAGAGCTACATCCTGAACCATAGCAGGCAGAGAGGAGAGAGACAGAGACAGAGACAGACAGAGAGAGACTGGGCCTGACGTGGACTTTTGAAATCTCAATGCCTACTCCCAGTGACACACCTCCTCCAACAAGGCCAAACCTTCTAATTCTTCCCAATAGTTCTACTAAATGGTGACTAAGCATTCAAATATATGAGCCTATGGAAGCCATTCTCACTGAAACTACCACAGGCAGTTTTTAGTATTTGATCTATGATAAAGACAGGATCATTACAATTTATCTATGCCATTTACAATATGTAAGGACAACCAAACGTTTGCCTTTCAAATCAAAGGTTGACATTAATCCTTCCACTTATCAAATCTGCTTATTAAGGTCAATTGGGAGGTTGTGAATTTTCACATTTTACTGCAGGAGAAGGCCTGTGTTTAGCAAGCTCAGCAGAGGAAAGCAGCACAGTTGGTTGTGTGAAGTAGTTGTTAGAGAACTTTCCTGATGTTCTATTTTTAAACAAGGGAGACAGGTGTTCTGGACCGCCTGTGAGCTCTACAAAGCACACTTGCATTTCTTATTGCATGAATCAGGAGTGAAGATTTGCCCACAAGAGATCAAACATTGCTAAAGAGTAACTCATCAAAGGTTGTTCCTATTTTTCTCTGGGGCAAAGGCTACTACTTTCCTATCTAATGTTAATTTTCCTTTCAAATTAGTACAAGAGCCTCAATTTTTAAGGTGGATTATACTAGATAAAAGACTAAGCATTGCTTTTAGGTAGGGACCTCTGTGTGAAGAGTTCTGTCCAATGAGATGTAAGTTACATGTTGTCTGAATTTTAGGAGACATCAATCTAAATGCCTCAGGAAGTTATCTGATGGAAGAAAACCTTCCCTTTACTTGTTTGGAATGCAACTGTAGTGTCTGATGAAGTGACTTTGACGTGAGTGCCATGCACTAACAATTCCAAATTATCAAGAAAGAATTTCAGCACCTGAAGATACCACAGTGAGAGCATTCAAGACTATTCTCTGTTCATCTTTTAGATGTGAGGAATAAAATGTTATTTAAGCTATTATAATTTAAATTTTTTTCCTTAGTCCATATACTTTATTATTCTGTGTCAGTTACAAGCTTATATTCTGCTCTCATATTTAGCTCATTTCTAGCCTGATTTCTCTCTACACTTGTCTGCAGTCCCCTCTAGGTTCTATCTTTAATTCCTTCATCTAGTTCAGCCCCTTCTAGGTTCTCATCCATCTTGTTCCTTCCCATATCATCTCCTCTCCCATCTCCTTCTCTCTCCTCATCTCATTCTTCCTCATCTTGTTCTTCCCCATCTGGCTCTTCCTCATCTTCCATCTTGTTCCTCTAGTATTCTCTTCTAGCCCTTCAATCTACTTCTTCCCCATCTCAGTTTGTTCCTCTCAAGTTCTTACCCATCTAGTTGTTCCATTCTCTTTTCTCTTCTCTCTCTTGTGCCCTGGAAGTCCCGGTATATAAAGGGCATAATTTAGATTTTTATCCCCTGGTAATATGTAATGAAACTTAATCCCAAAATGACAATCTCTCATACCAATATCTCAAGATCCTACTAGTTTTTTTCTTCCTAAACTGGTTATTTGTCAAATACTACCTTTTCCAGAGACAGCCCCAATTGGATCATTTGTTTTCATACATTCACTCAAGCTAATCAGGAAGGCAAAATCTGGAAAATAAAAAGTAAAAACTAGACTAGCAGGAGGGCCCAGTGGGTAGAAATATTTGATGACCTGAATTTGATCGCAGGGGTTCACATATTGGAAGAAGACAACATCCTGCAAATTATTATCTGACCCCCATACATGTTCCATGGCAAATGTGTGCACATAGACACACATGTACACATATGTGCACACACACAACACATACAACTACTCCTGGATATTTATCCAAATGATTCCAGTTTAGCACATAACAGATACTTACAATCAAAGTTTATTAGAACACTTTTCACAATAGCTAAGCTATGGAACCAACCTAGGTGTCCAACAGCAGAGAAAAAATGGTTAGGAAAATGTGGTCCATTTAAACAATGGATTGTTTTTTCAGCCATAAAGATGGATGAAATCACGTAGTTTGCATGGAAATGGGTGAAGCTAGAGACAATCAAACTAAGCATATTAAGCCAGTCTTGGAAAGAAAGCCATAGTATAGCTTCTTTCATTTGTGGTTCCTAAATTTTAAATAGTCACACAGAATTCTGTGTGAGTAGAAGTAGAAATGTCTAGGAGAACAGAGGGACTAAGAAGTGGAGGGACCTGAAAAGGAGTATAGGAGGGTCTGAGGAGATATGCTCAATGCATAGAATATATCTACAAATTTAAAATTCCAGTAAAATACCTTATCTTGTAGTGTTAAAGAGAAGTTGAAAAGTGTTGATATTAAAACGTTTTCCAATATATAAATGTTAAAACATGAGGACATTAATCCTGATAATGAGTTAGGCAAAATCTATGTCAACCTACAATGGAGAATTTGAACTCAAGTAAATGAAGAGGACCAGTTCCATGTGAGAACTTCCAGCAAAAGAGAGGGATTCAAGGAATGTGTGGTTTTCAAAGAACACATTACCTGTGTTATGAATGAAGCAAATCATAATTGTTCCTGACACACTGAGCAGTTCATTGAAAACTGAATGTGTATTGAAGTAAAATCACACCAACATATGTTTACTTATAATTGCGTTTATGGTGGGCAGAGAACATATTGGGCCCTAATAATATAATAATTATAAATAATGATCTTGGAAGCTGTGACAAGAAAATGCCTCACTTCTGTTAAAGTTATACAGGCATATTGTTTATACTATATGTATTATATATTGCGGTACATGTACTATGTTTATATTTTGATACAAATAATATTCCTACTATATTAATGTACATAATATTATTTCAGTAATTGTCTGAAATGACTGGGGTTAAAGTTTTTCCAGTTTCACATTTTTCAAATTTTGGCTATGTGACAATATATCTGTCAACAACAGAGTTGATACACAGTGTGTGACCTTGTCTGACTACAGTGAAACTAAAAACCTCCTTTTACTGCATGACGACAGAGCTTTCGAAATATCACCATAGCACAAATTGTTACTATTGTGGCTGTGGTGTTGCAGTTTAAACAAACACAGTGCTGCAAGTTCCAAAACAGAATAGCACACACAACTATGTATGATACCTAATATTTGATAATGATATTGACCATGCTACTGCATTAGACATTTGTTATTCTGAAGTGTATTATTCTAGGAGCACTCTTACTTATTAAACTAGAAAAGAATTTGCAGTGTTAAGTGCCTCATACATCATAGGTTTCTTGAGTATCTCTAAAACATCAAAGGCTTATCAAGTGACAGATCCATGCAGGAGTGTGAGCACACTATGATGTGTACAGTGATGACAGTGACTAATGACTCATCATGTATCAATATCTCATCATTAGTGATGCAGGACTACAGTGAGATATCTTGGAGATGATAGCTTATGCTTCATATGCACTTGTCTGAAAGTAATTTCATGAAGTATTTTTAATGACTTTATGCATGGGATGTCTCATGGGGTGGAATTTCCCACTTGTGATGTCAGCTTGATGTTTGAAACACTTCAGATTTTATAATACATTGGGCATCATATCTTCAGACTAGGGATGCTCAGCATACAGTTGACATATACAATCAGTTACCTCAGAACATGAAAGTTAGTAAGCGTTCACTTGTAGTCACTGTACAGCATGGAAGGTGGAACTACTACACAGACACTTGACTAGAAAGCTGGAAAGGATGAGGATGAGCAATCTGAGGGAGGAAATCTGAACTAGGTCTCCTCCTCAAAGACATGAAATATATTGATAAAACCAACTGATTACCCTTTTTGACAAGCGTTTTAGAGCAGGTTGGGTGAAGTACAGACAGAACAGAACCAGACAGAGGTATCAGGACAATCTGCAATTGTGCTAAAAAAGAAACCCACATTTGTCTGAGAACTCATGGTTATTATTTAGAATCATTTAGCTTTACACTTAACCCTATTCTGGTTGACTACTTTTCCCAAACTATGTTGACATCTCATGAATACGTTTTATCTCTTCATTCCATTAGTTAGAATACTCTTGAAATGTAAAAAAAAAAAAAATCAATAAAGTAAAAAAAATGGTTTGGGGGGTATAGTTTCTTCTTGAGTTATTTTAGTTGTGCCTAGATCATGTTTTGTACTTAAGTTTTACCCAATAAATGGTGACTTTAATTGGAGGTGAACAGTGATGGCAATAATTGTGTAGTATTTCTTACATAATATTTAGTAGGTTAGTGTTTCTGATTTTAAATGTGACTCCTTTCTGAGCACGGGTGTCTCCCTTAGTTTATTCACATATGTCTCCAAATGTACTAAATGTTTTTCTTATAATTTAACACTATACATATATATGTATATATATATATTATACCTCTCTCTCTCTCTCTCTCTCTCTCTCTCTCTCTCTCTCTCTCTCTCTCTCTCTGTGTATGTGTGTGTGTGTGTGCGTGCATGTAGGGGCACTCATACATGCCACAGCTACCCATATTGAGGTCAGAGGACTACTTGCAGGAGTGGATCCTCTCCTTCCACCCTGTGGGTTCTGTGGCCTAATGCCAGGCTTGGCCTCAAGCACCTTCAGCCATTAAGCTGTATTGCCAACTCCTTAATCTTTCTTAGGAATAAGGGAATAATGGTATGATAGCCAATTGTGTCTCAGAATGGAAGAGTCAGATCAAAAGAAGAATTTCTAATTTTACCTTAACTTGGAATATCAAGAGACACTGTGTGGTGGTATTGTGTTCACCAAAATATTGTGTACCCTAATAAATTTATTTGGGGTCAGAGAACAGACAGCCACTAGATACAGATGCTAGAAAATGGTGGCACTCACACCTTTAATCCTAGCATTCCAGAGGCAGAAATCCATCTGTTCAAGGATACAGCCAAGCATGGTGACTCACATCTTTAATCCCAGAAAGCGAGCCTTTAATCCCAGG
>CABHPQ010164176.1:26838-54663 GCA_902168405.1 Peromyscus aztecus
GCATTTGGCTGGTTAAGCATTCAGGCTTTCAAGAAGCACAGTTCAGCTGAGAGCTATTCGGATATGAGGACACAGAGGCTTCCAGTCTGAGGAAACAAGATCAGCTGAGAAGTTGGCCAGGTGAGGTTAGCTGTGGCTTGTTCTGTCTCTCTGACCTTCCAGCATTTCACCCCAATAACTGGCCTCAGGTTTGATTTTATTAATAAGACCATCTAAGATTTCTGCTACAACACTGAGTCAAAATTTGGTTTAGATTGGAGGGATTCATTTAGTGCATCTTGGATAGTACCAGCCCATGTTTTCTACCTGGTAGTACATCAACTTTGTCTTCTAAGAATGACCCGTTTATCTGTAATTGAGCTAAATTCTTGGTGAACTGCAAGCCTATGGTGGTTGTACAACAATGTCCCCCATTGGTTCAAGTATTTAAATACTTGGTCCCCAGTTGGTTCCACTGTTTGAGTAGATGATGTGGCCTTGCTGGGGGAAGTGTGTCACTGGAGGTGGGCTTTGAGAGTCCATAGCCTCACCCCACTACATATTCACTCTCTCTACTTCGTATTTGTAGTTGAAGATGTGACCTCTCTCTCTGCCCTTCCTACTCTTGCCCCTGTGTCCACACATCCCCTCTATGGTGGACTCTTACCCCTCTAGAGCTGTAATTCCCAAAGAAACTCTTTTTCCTGTAAGTTACTCTTGGGTCATGACATTTAATCACAGGCAAAGCAAAGCAACTGACAGAGAGCCCATTTCTTACTTTGTTCTTGTTACTTATACAAATGTCCCATGTAATGCAATACCAGTGAGGCCATGGCATGTGCTGCAAGCTAATAAGACATGCCCTAATACGGGAAAGCACACCTCAGGCAGCAGTTCTGTAGCTATAGATAATAATGCAAATGATCAAATGGCCAGTTCCATTTTAAGTAACTACCATGGACTGAAGTCCATTAACTGTGTGTAAAAGCAAATTACTCCTTGCAAAGTTGTGCCAAAGTTATTTATGAGCTTTTAGATTAGGGTGGCATACAGTAAGCTCCTTAGAAGGATTTGCTCTTAGTATGAATTTTTATTTTGGCGAACTTTAGAGTATGTTAGGGTGTTGTTCTGTTTTAAAGAAGAAAAACCGAGGAAGAATAATAATTGGCTCATGCTCTCGAGGTGAAAAAGAGAGCTTATTTGATGAACTTCTGTCAACACAGACAGCTGGAAACAATGTGTAAATATGTAAATATGGTCTCTGGAAGTATCTCCAGAAAATTCTTCACTAATGAGAATCTAAATCCACTGCCCTGAGCAGAATATGCTTTTTATATGAAAATGCTGAACAGAGTCAACAAGGGGGAAGGTCGATTTTGATTTGTGGCTTTGAAGAGCCTGCCGACTGAATTTATAACAAAGCCTGTTTATTGCATTGCAGGGAGTAATTCCTGGTGACATACTATTTTCAAGTACTAATTTATTATATGCAGTGTGGAGCTTCTCTCATTATGAAGGGCATATAAGTCAGACCATTTTGACTCCCACAACAGGAATTATACTGACGGGGATGAGTGTATGCCACTGTCACACATGGCGAGACAAAGGAAACTCAACACCACCTTACAGGTATGAGAGCAAGCAAAACATTTAGAGGTAAAGGAGTATGTACGCTTTCTAGACTTCTATGGGAACATAGCAATCTGCCACCCAGTCTCCTCACTTGGAAATAGATTCTAAAATGTCTAAATTGGGCCATCATAGTCTTCTCTGAGGGAGAGATCGGTGATGTAAAATTACCAAAAAAGTGCCAGGTAGTGGTGGGTATAGTGGACAGGGGGAATGAGAAGGTGAAATTAAATCCAGACCAATCCCAGCATTAATGTCTTGATGAGTGGACAGGGAGTGCCTCTGCTTGGTCCCTTCCCATCTGAGAACAGACATCTAGAAGCCATTGCAAGGTCTCTTTGGCTTTGGAAGACAGATTGGTTGTCAATCATATTCATACCAAAGTATTTAGCAGGTAATGGAAGATATGGCTTTGACCCAGCTGGATGTTCACTTAAAAATTGATTGGGTGGTTGTGTAACTCAACTACTTACCTCCAAAAGAGTACCTTCACATGGATGTTTCCTACCGACAAATGGAGCCTGTGTAAAAATCCCCGTGGAATGACTAAGCGCTAGTTTCAACTGAATAAGCTTTTTCATTTGGAAGCTAATCTTCTGTAAAAAAATGCTAAATTAACTATATAATTTCTTTATTGTGAATGTAGTTGGGGCTACATTGTAGGGGTTCTATAATAATTTGTTCAATACTTGAAAAAGCTATTAATGTTTAGAAGTAACTTCCACCTACATGCCACCCATGCCCAAAGTTCTTATGCAATGGTTGTATATCTGGGGGTGGAGGTCAGAAAACTTCATGCAGGGTGGTTTGAAAATTAGGCTGGAGAATGGTTCTATTAACCTTTGGTACTTGTAAAACTCTTACCCAGTTCCTGGTTCATGTCTGATTATGAATCAATTTGGTTGTGTTAATAGAGCTGTTGCCCTTTTCTTCTCTTTGCTAAGCATTACAAGTTACCAGAAAAGCAGGCTGTGAAAGAGATGGTCATTAGCCAGTGTTAAAGATTCAATGGTAATTGAAGTGAATGAAGAAAAATAATTTGGGCAAAAAGGACAAGGACAAAATATCTTTAAAAGCTAAGGGCAAGCCTCCAGGCAATGTTTTCTTTGGGAGGCATTGGCCACCTGTATTCAATCATTTTCAGGGTCCTAAAACCAGCTGGATTCAGGGAGGGGATGGAAGGAAAGAAGGGCACAAGGTCTGGTATTGAGAAACAGGGCCAATACACTTAGAGACCTTGTTTAATAACTGCACAGTAGAATTAAGAGTCAGAACCATGGAATACATATGATTTAAATAGCCTCTTATTCTAAACCATATGGGTGGTCCTGCTTGAGGGGTTGTTGCAAACCACTACTAAAGGGGGACGGTGTATCTAAATGGCCCAAAGACCACAGCAGGAGGAGAAGGAGGCCATAACATTTTTCTCTGCAAATGGACCTGAAAATATGTCAGCGCAAAGCTGTAATTTCTTCTTGTATCTGCTGAGGTAAGGCTGACAAATACAGCTAGCATAAACCTCCAAACCTGGGAGGCGAACAGTTATCTCATTAAGGCAAAGCCCATTAACTTTCCATCATCATCTGGCCACATGCTGGGCTATGAATAAATTAAGTGTAGAATCAGAAGCATTCTTCCTGTTGTAGGTGGACGTGCACGCTGCCAGTGAAAATGCCACCAATCATTCATACACCCAAACTGTAGAAGACAAAGAAGGAGAAAGAGAGATGCTTGTCCTTGGGCCCCAGTGTAGCTGTAACCAAGGCCATAAAGGGTGGAACATGGTGTTCATGGATCACATTTTTTCGACAGTTCCAGGCCCATAACAGACATCAAGGATTCTGTGGGATCAATGCATCTCGCAAGGTGTTCTTGACTGGCACATAAAGCCCATTTTCCCTGACAGATTCAAGTCAGGAAAACTGCTAAAATGGAAAAAACCTGCCCTTGAACAGACTGAGGCTACAGACAAGCTCGGGGCATACTGACTTTGTAGAGCCTTCTAATTCTCCATATCCCAAACAAGCTACACACACACACACACACACACACACACACACACACACACAAATAGCTATTATTCTTTGACAATTTCCTGGGAATTGATGGCTTCCAAAAATAGAGAAAATAGATAGGGTTTGAGAGCCAGACAAAGACGTACAACTTCTCATGTTATAAACTATACAGAGCTTGTATATAGGCTCGGAGTAGCCTGCACTGAGCTTCCCAGGAAAAGTTAACAAGTTGGTAAGTGTAATATCTCTCCAAATTTAAGTCCCATCCTTATTTCCTTAACTTCTTAATCATCCAAGTCTGGAGTCATGCTTTTACGCGTTTATCTTTTTTTTTTTTTTTCTTCGAGACAGGGTTTCTCTGTATAGCTTTACACCTTTCCTGGAACTCACTCTATAGCCCAGGCTGGCCTCGAACTCACAGCGATCTGCCTGCCTCTACCTCCCAAGTGCTGGGATTAAAGGCGTGCACCACCACTGCCTGGCTGCATTTATCATTTTTATTTGCCAAGAAACAAAAACTAGCATATGACTTTTAAAAGATCTAGTTAGTAATGGATGGATGAATAAGAAAGTGAATGAATGTGTCTACCTTGCTTTCAATGAGAGAAGAAGAAAAAGAAAAACATCCACCTTCCAAATACTTTAGTTTGAAAGTCTTCAAAAACTAGGAGTATGCCTGAAGGTGTGACACTTGCCCAATATGTTCAAAGTTGTGGATTTGTTTCCTAGTGCTGTAAAAATACATAAATGAGTAGATAGATGTTAAAATAGCATAGTAGTTTGTTTTCTATTGCTCTCATAAAGACTATGACCAAAAGCAACATGGTAAAGGGGTGTTATTAGTTTATATGTCCCTATAAGTGGCCCTCATTGAGAGAAGCCAAGACAAGAACTAATGACGGAAACCTGGAGACAGGAAATGAAGCAAAGGCCATGAAGTTATTCTACTCACTGACTTGTTATCCATGGCTTGCTCAGCCTGCTTTCGTATACAACCTAGGACTATTTGCCAAAGGATGCACTGATCATCATGGCACTGGGACCTCTCAATTAAATGTAAAATGTCCCACAGATCTACCTACAGGTCAATGGTGATGTAGGTGTTTTCTAAAGTGAGTTTATTACTTCCCAGATGACCCAATCTTGTGTCAAGTTGGAAACAGACTAACCAGCACAGACTGGCAGATGATAGGCAGATAGCTAAAGCTAGGGATGCTGTTCTACGTGGTTATTAATTCAGTGCTCCCCTAAGAGAATTCTTCATTTCAGTTAGACCCAAATTCACTCCTACTTTCTGTACCTGTAAAGTTTTCTTTTCACTAAAGCCATCATAGTTCCTCACTCAGGAATTTTTAGGACATTTTTTCCCTATCCATGCCTTACCCTCTAAACTCCTGTTGTGTGTATTGTCTTCATTTCCATGCTGCATTTTTTTCATGTATCCTCGTTTTTATGCATTACATTATTTATTATCACTTAACTCCTTATGAATAACTTCACTCCTATCAATAATATAATCTAGTTCTTATAAATAAGAAAAAGATTACATTCGTGGATAGTTTCATAGCAATCTTCATGAATGCTTTTTATATCATATATCAGAAAAAAATTTAAATGAATGATCAAAGACTGATGGTACTGAGATTAAGAAGCAGAAATCTTTGAGGATAGGCACACTGGTAAAGTTTTAGGAGACTTTCCAGGTCTCTAAACCAATCACAAATTCTTTTACTGTTTGTTATCAGTACTATCAAATAGTTTTATGTTCACATGTGAAAATAAATTCTTACTGAGTGATGCTTTTCAACGGTCCTATTGAAGACCCAGAGGGGACTGAGATTTTGTGCAAGTAGTTTATTTTAGGGATGATCCCAATAGCACAAGGAAGGAGGTACAGAAGTAAAGCTGGGAGAGAAATGAAGCCAATATAAGGTTCTCTAATGAACAAGTTTTAAGACAGAGTCAGGCTGTAACCTACTGAGGACACATGGGATGTGCAATAGATCATTCCCACAGCTGTCTCATTTGGGAATTAAAGAGGTTGTAATATTTACCTCAGTTTCATTTTGTCATTGGTTAAGGCTAACTCCCCATCCCTATTCAATCATAGAATCTTATACTGAAAAGTTCCTAGAGTAACAAGAAGTAAAAGCAGAACATTAACTGTGTCTGCTGGGTCATGAATGGTAAACGTTAAATGTTGAGGATATTGAACAATCCTTCCTCTTCCAGAGGAAGGGTGCTTACATGGACTCCTCTCATCATTTCACTTCTAAAGAAGTGGTCCATGATTATCTTGGGAGAAGTAAAAATGAGATCAAAAATATGCAGATACTTCCACATATAGATGCTGAAGGGAAAAACATGACTGTCCAACTGTGAAACATCATCTTCTTTCATTCTTCAAACCTGCCCTTGCTTTCAGCTTGAGTTTTTCCAGAACCAAGATCCTGAGAAGTCTGGCAAAAGTCAGGATGGAGGTCAAGCTTAGATGATGCTGTTTTAAAAGACTGACATAAAGAGCAGAAAACCTGCTGGGTTTCTGACAAGGTAGAATGGGTAGCAAATTAACATTTATAGCATCCCAGACACTAGAGCTTCCAGCTGGGCAGCTGTTATATCATCTCCAAACAAGCGTCTACACTCTGTATTTCAAAGGTCTCCAAAAGAAAGGACTTGAAGTTTTAATTAGCAAGTTTCAATCAACTGAGAATTAAAATGTAACCTTACATCCATCAATAACTTCAAGATGGAGTTCCACGGGTAGATGCTGAAGAAAGTGTCTTTTACGGGAGCCGCTCAAAGTTTGCATATCTTTTGCAAGCCCAACATCAAAAAAGCAGACTAGAAGTTTCTCCCAAAGGCACACCTAACTTCAGGTCTCCAGTGGAAAAGAGAAACGATTTCCTTGTTTCCCCATTTTTCTGTCACTTTCCCAGAACATGCCGCTGGTAAGAAATTTTGATCCATCTGGATACAGGCTTCCCTGGTCCTTGGGTGGTCTCTGATTACTGTATGAAGATCCTTCTGCATAAGGCACAGGGAGAGGGGTCGAAGATACACAGCTATTCTCCTCTCCCTAGTCAGGAGTTCCACAGACAGAGATGAACAAACAGGGGTATGAGAAGAACAGAGAGGATCTGGGTTGTGGCATAGACATTGGACAAGGATGGAAACAGGAAAAAGAATCACGAGGAACAAAAGGATGTCTAACAAAGTGGGCTGTGGGGAGCTCTTGCTTCTCTCTTATGAATTAATGACCCAAGAGTATGAGCCTGCACCTTCATCTCTAGTCTGGAGATGACCTCACAGTGTTCACATCAGATGGAGTTTAGAAACAAAATGTTCTTTTGGTACATGGCAAGTGCATGATTTTACCCTAGAGTACATTCATCATAAGGTACTAAAGGCCCCCCAAGGCTTTCACACACTATTATATAGCAAGTGATATCTCAGTTAAAAGGATAGATAGATAGACAGATGATAGATAGATAGACAGAGAGACAGATAGATAGATGATAGATAGATAGATAGATAGATAGATAGATAGATAGATAGATAGATAGATACAGACAGACAGATGATAGATAGACAGGCATATATATATATATATATATATATGATAGACAGGTGATAGATAGATAGAAAGATAGATAGATACAGACAGACAGACAGATGATAGATAGACAGACAGGCAGATATATATATATATATATATATATATATATATATATATATATATGATAGACAGACAGGTGATAGATGATAGATAGATAGATAGATAGATAGATAGATAGATAGATAGATAGATAGATAGATAGAATGATAGAAACATAGAAAAGAAAATGTATATATGTGTAGAATAGGGGCTTGAGAGATGCCTTAGAGGTTAAGAGCATGTAATGCTCTTGTGGAGAATCCAAGTTCCATTCCTAGAACACTTGTCAGGCATCTCTCAACCACTTGCAATTCTACCTCCAATGGATCCATATCCTCTTCTGACCTCCATGGCACCTGTGCCCACACCCAGACACACACGCATACCATAATTCAAAATAAAATAAACCTTAAAAAAGAAATATGCAAAATAAATATCACATGGCAATCGCCTGCCAGTGTGATACAAAGCTATCTATTTGAGGAGGGAGGTCATAATGTGATGACGGGTGGTTAAGTTACTATTATTGCAAAACAAATACAAAATTGTCTCTGATGTCCACAATGTCATTCAAAGCAGGAAGGATAGGTACAAACAACTGTGACAACAAAGTTAAACTGTTCAAAGGCTTATGCAAAAAGAAAAAAGCCCTGTATTGTTAGGGACATTTGATGAACATTTCCAAATATAAGTAAGGTGCTTGTTTCATCTAGTAGAGAGGAGATCTTTTTATTTTACGTTGGGTATTTTCCCATAATTTGGGGATCAGCAGATGACCTGATAACTCACCTAAATGGGCATAGCAGTGGGGAATTCACCTCGAGAACTAGTTCTCCTGGGCTTCTTTGGCAAATTGCAGCTCTTGGTGCTTTATTATAGATCATCCCAATAGCAATTTTCCTTAATATAATCAACTGGTTCAGTGAACAGTAAGATAAAATGTCATTTTTCTTGTTGTTATTTATATATCTCAAAGGCTTTCCTGACCCTCAGAGTATATTTACCCAACTCTCAGTTGAGGCCAATTTCATGACCGTGTTGAGAAGCACTGAGATTCTGTGTGCCATACTGTCAGCCAAATATTGCTTCTCAAGGGAATTACTTTCCTAATTGAAACAAAACCAAGAACCCTATCTTAATTTATTTTCTTGTTGCCATGATAACATATCCTAACACAGCACCTTAAAAGAGAAAGCATCAGTTCTTGCTTGAACTTCACCTTGCAGTCCATCATGGTGGGGAAGTCTAGGCTAGAAGACCTTGAAGGTGTTGTTTGCTTGCTAGTGCTCAGATCATGTTCTCCATTTTGCATAGTCTGGAACTCCCTGCCTAGGGAATGGTACCACACATATATTATGGGCATTCCCAAATCAATTAACCAACATTTAACCTGTAGGCATGGCTGAGGCCATTTGCTGGATGTTTCTAGAATTCTGCCAAGCTGACCATTAACACTAAACATAAACCCGAGGCTGGAGGAAGAGGTGCCGGGGGCTAGGGGTGGTGGTGAGGGGAGGGTAGGATGACTGAGCTCTGATTTTGTCTCCCTTGCCAATCCATTTTCATAAATTTTGATAGATTTGATTCCTGCCACGTGGCTTGTACAAACTTTGTACCACCTTCCCTTCCTTCTCTTTAGTTCAGTAGTGTCAGGATTTCAAAAGCATCCACCCTTACTAAATACTACAGAAGTGCAAAGAAGTGATTTTCAAGCAGTCTACATAAAATACACAATGGAGAGCTGTTTAGCTTTTGTCCACTTTTAGAAGATACGTTGAAATGATCTAGACTTTATAGATATTATTAGGGCTTTCATCTCAGGCAAACTAAAACCCCCACACCAACCCCCACAACACACACAGGCATGTGCTATAGTGTAAAGGGCTTATGTATCTGCTGTTAAGGTGATGTGCCACAGCCTCCAGAAAAAAAAATCCAGTGAAAATTCAGATTCTATCCGTACATTTCAAAACCATACAAGCATACACAAAGGCAACGTTGCACACCCAAGCTTCCCCACCACTAGCCTCAAGAACACTTCTGTACAGTCTACTTCAAGGTCAGTGTGGGCAGAGACATATTTATTTGAACAATGGTGACTGATTTTCTTGAAGATTGCTGGCAATCTCAGCTATTACCAGGAATTCAAAAGCATTTGTAATTAAAGGAACAAAATTCTGAAGAGATGGCTCAGCGGGTAAAACTGCATGTGAAGCCCAAAGCTCTGTGTTATATCCCCTCACAAACGGAATTTGATCACCAGGACACACAGTGAAAGCACAGGACCAACGCCTACAAGTTGTGCTGTGGCATCCACACTTGTGCCATGGCATATGCATGCACACATTCACATGCACTAATCACACACACTCATGCACACAAGCACACACACCACCACCACCACCACCACCAACAACAACAACAACAACAAGCTAGTAAAACAAGAACACAATTCTAAAGCATGCATAGCTATCTCCAAACTGAAAAACTCTGGACAATTCAATCCTCTTCCTTTTCGTGTTCTTTTTCTTTAGCATTAAGTAAGCGTATACAGTCTATTTATGGTGCCCAACGCACCTTTCAAAGCCTGCATGTATTGTAGGATATCTAAATCAAACAAAGTACCATCCATGCATTATGTCACTTACCACTTTTTTATGGTGAAAACAACTGAAGTCTATTATCTAAGCATTTTCTTTGTAGGTGTCTCTCTCTTTACAAAGGGATTATGTACTGATAAATTAATCTAAGTTGAAAATGTTATAAATTAAAAATATTAATTATTTTTGCTTTTTAAATGTTTAATTAAAGTATAATTAACATATAATTCAGTGCATATATTTGGAAAAGTATAGAATTCAGTGAAATTTTACTTATGCACATGTGCACATACACATACTTAAGGACTTATTGAGATAGTCAGGATAATGAACACAGCTATCATCTTCAAAGGTTTCTTGTGTTCTCTTGTAAGTCCCAACAGACTTCCTTTCCTCTGACAGCCATTAAAAATGATGAGTGAGCACAGACCTGAGTAAAGTCCTGATTTTTGGTCACAGATTCCACCTTCCAGTTGTGTCTTTGCATGATGGAAAGAACTATATCTCTCTAGAGTCTCTTTATTAGAGCACAATTACCATTTGCGTGGGCTGAGTTTTAGTGACCCAATTAGCTCTCAAATGCCCTACCTTCTAAGACTGTCATCTTGGAGATTATTTTTCCACATATCAACAGAACAGGGGGAGTCACAAACACCCAGACTTAGCATTTAACATTTATTTATGTATTTGGAGAGGACTATGCATGTTCTGTGGCATATGGGTAGTGGTCAGGGGACAGCTTGTTATGTAGAGGTGGATAAATGTGGTCAGAAATACTGAGGGAGTGGCTCAGTTTTAAACTGGATAGTCAAGGTAGACATGGTAATTAAAGTTACATTAAGCAAAGATCTGAAGGGATGTAAGATGTGCCTATGTAAATAGGTAATGAGTAATTGCTTATCACATTCAAGACTCATAGAATTCTGGTATCTTAAATACCGTCTGCTTCTGTGGAAGCTATTGGAATTCTGTTTAAAATCTTAGTACAACCCACTTGGCAAATGGAAACATAATTCTCAACTGTATTTCATTAAATCCTGTTGCTCCAAAAATCCTATGTTATGAAATATGTATGTGAAATGGCTAATATTCTAAAAGAGACAAGAACAGGATGGAACACTATTTATGAATGAAGAATAAAATAACCATACACACTGGTAAACACACACACACACACACACACACACACACACACACACACACAAACACACATTTTCCAACTCTGGAATTGCCTTTTTAATTTGATCCTATCAGCTGAATGTTCTTGTGCCCTCAAAAAATATGTGGAAGCCCAATCCTTGAAGTGAGAGCATTTGAAGGAAAGTCACTGGGGCAGGTGCTTAGTGTTTGTGATCAGAACCCTTTTGAGCAAGGTTTGCATCCTTGGGAAAGGTGTGCTTGTCCTGGACAGAGCAAAAAGGTGCCCATGAGCTAGGAAGCAATGGCCATGAGCTAGGAAGCAGACTCTTATCAAACACCAAATCTACCAGTGCCATAATCTTGAAATTGGGAGCCTCCAGAACTGTAGGAAACTAAAATTTATCATATACAAGATATTCTGTTTATGGTATTTTGTTATACCAGAATGGATTTAGGTAGTTAAGGAAGATTACTTTCCTACTGTCTTCCTTCTCAGAGAAATGCTGGTACATGACAGTGCATTAACTCTGGTGGAAAAACACAATTACTTAGCCCAGATGAATCCATGTGGCATAAGTGCGTTCTGTAAAGTTATATATTTGGGGATTATTTTAAACCATTTTTAAAAACTAACAAAAACTTCAAGTCAATGTAAATACTTTATAATTCAATTTATTAGGTAATCAAATTAACAAACTGTTGACATCTATATGGCCTGGTATCTGTTCCTGTCCAAGAGAATAACCTAATCACATTAGAGGGAAACATGCATTTCAATGATTGAAATAGGTATAGAGTACAATATGATGCCTCTGTACCTTGGAGATGGCACATTACTCAAAGAAACCAATAATCTGTCTTGACCAAGAAAGTTTCCAGTGTCTGATTAGAACCGTATAATCCCTGGAATGGCCAACCCATGAGAGAGCGCATTCCCGGGAAGCCATGCCTCACATTGATTACTGGGAGACCATTCCTACTCAAGGTGGTTGCATGTCCTAGAACTCCATTCTCTGAAAAATGAGGCAATATTCCAAATTTTGCCCTTTAAATTATTCCACATGAATTCCTTTTCACTTGTTTTTGACTTGGAAATTTCCTATAAAATCTGGCCTTTCAAGCCTGGAATGTGCAGTAAAGCTCCCAACACAGCATCTCATGTTCTAGAACAGGGCTCTGGAGGAAGGACACTGAAGATATACAAGACTAGGTCTTTCCATTTCATACACTAAGATGTTTCAGCTCATCCTCCCTACCACCAAAAAATTTTTATAGTTGTGAGAAAACAGTTATAAACCATAACAGTACAATGCTGCTGTTAGTGCAAAGGGAAACTGTATAGATATGTGGGGAAAGAAAACAAACAAACAAACAAATAGCAACAACAAAAACAGCGTGTTCAGTTCAGGGAAATCAACTATCACTGTGCAAAAAGTGTTTGAGACACAACAGCAATTTAAACGAGCTACATGGGAGTTGTCACTGCCATGTTTAACTGCCATGCGAAGATCATTTTTCCTCTTCCTCTTGACAATGTCAATAATGATGAAGATTAGTTAGGTTAGAGAGAGTTAGGAGGTGACCAGTATAATGCCAATAAAACAAATCAAGATGACTCAAATACCTGAAGAATCAACAATTCAATAATTAAAGAACTAAATATAGATGGAATAAAAGACACAAGGAACAGCTTGAGAAATAAACAAGTAGATAAAAACAGAAAAGTTGAAAATAAAATCAGAATCAGTGAAAATCCCATTGTAGTGTAACAGCAAGAAGAAACAAAACCAGAGCATAAAAGATGTGACATATCATTTACAATCATGACCAGACATTTATCAGTAGCAAAGAAAGTGGATTAAAAAATAAAGAAGCTTAATGATTTTCATTCCACAAATGTTAATTGAATGCCAGTCCTTTCCAGGAATGCTATCATGTGCTGAAATCAAGATCTGGATGAAACAGTGATTTATAGTGAGCAGCCAGGGAGAGGGCTGTATCATTTCACACCAATGGTAAACACCCCTGGAAATCTTTTGTTAACACTATGAAGGAAAGCCAAAGTAGAAAGAATAGACTAGAATTTCTTTAAGTGGGGAGAGGATTTCAGAAGGAAACCCTAAAGGCATCTGTTTTAAATAAATGGCATTTATTTTTAGGAGCTACAAACACGTTTAAAAGAAAATTGTCCCTATCAGATAAATACTTTATATAGAAATTGGACAGAGTTAGCTACAGACATGTAATACACACTACAATTTAGCTGTATATTTCTAAGTTAATAGATCTATTAATATTTAGAGCATATACTCCTATAATTTATTTCCTTAAGGCAAAAGCAACTATGTTTTCAAATAGCTAAACAGAAGAAGAATAAAAAGCTGTAAATTTTCATTTTACTTTTGAGGGATGAGGGGGCTCTTCACCCAGATCCAAGGCTGCACCGAGCATCTGGAAGAGAAGGACAAATGGCAGCCAATGGATCTCCAGCAACTGCAGTGTTTGAACAGGTTAGAAGGGCTCACGTCCTGACTCTTCCCAATGTAAATGGCAATAGACCAGACAAGAGTGAAAACAAACCAGTCTCTAGAATTTCAGAGACGCTACCAAAATGTCATCCACAGGAAAGTGGCGGAGTCACACTACAGTTAGATTTAGATCACATTGCTGTAAACAGAGATGGCAGATCAATGACAAAACGTAGAACCACAAATAATGCCACAACAGTGAAAGCCACAGTAAAAGTCCCATCCAGTCTTGCTAACTCTGCAAGAATGCTAAATTCATATGGAAAATATGCGTGGGTCTTGTCAACTAGTGTCATACTGCTCAGATCCTGTCTGTTTACCAATATCTAGGTAATGCTCCTTAAACTTCGTGTTTGTGAGTCTGATAACAAGTTTTCATAGAGCTGGCTTCAAGACTGCCAACTAGCCTTATCTCTAACTGCTTTAGAAAGTTCTACTCCATTCCATCAGAGACACTGCCATACAATAACTTCTCAGTTTATCTACAGATTCTGTCAACGTCGTCAATCAACACTGGTGAGGTACCTATTAAAGTCACACCTCTTCCCACCAGCTTCTTTTGGACCCAAGCAAACTGTATGTATTTACTGAACGTGTATTCTGTGCCTGCCATTGAGCCCAAGTATCATGAAAGAGAAGAAAAAGAGGAATTCTGCATGACAAACACAAACCCAGCAAGGAACCAATTACAGAGTCCAACATATTGTACCAGGAACAGCCTCAGATCAAGGTCACATGCAACAAAATGCTTACCTGTACATTACAAACTGAAAACAAACCTATTTCATTTTCAACAAAAACACATGCAATACAGAACATAAAATAATTATCCCCAGTCTCCACTAAGATGTTCTTCTGTGAATGCCTTGCTTCTGCTCTGCATTGTAAACATTTCAGAGACAAAGAATTTCTAAACACTTACCACACTGGCGTCCACATTGTGAATTTTCAAAAGCATTGGCTGAGTTTTGTGTCCAGACTTTTTTCTGCTTTAATTGTACATAAACTGTTCAAAGCACAAATGAACAGGTGCTCAGATGTTCAGCTGGTTTTGATGAGCAACACTACAAATGTGCTCCTAACCTGAAGGCATATGAGCATCATTAGATCTACTGCTTTTAAAGCAGAGTAAACTTTAGTGTGAGAAAGGGAGATGCTAACATGAAAATCCCAGGTTCTATTACCATCACTAGTGCTTAGACCAGAGTGTTGACACTGATGAAAACCAATGTATCACTTCTGCACTGATACCACTGTGACTTTGGTGAGCAGAAAAATAGTGCCTTTCCACAAACATAATTGTATCTAGTAAGCTATTGGTACTCTGAAAGAATGGAGAGACTCATTGCCATATTGTGACAGAGTTGCAACATATATAAAATACAGTTTTATTTGAAGTAGTAATGATTGGTTTTCCTGTATTGTTATCAAGTAGGTTACAGTTTGCCCTTTGTTAAGTGTTTTATTTTTAATTCTTTTTAACATGCAGGGTTTTGATTGTTTGGGGATCATCTTTTTCTTCTTGTTGCTGTTATTGGTAAATATTTCATGTCTCAGATCAAAGAGTTTATGGCATGTTCTGCTATCCAAACCAATATAATGTAAGTTTTTATATGTATATTTCATCATCAAATGCTAATATTGTCAGTAGTGTTGAATCTCTGTCATATAAAATAGGTTGTTGGAGCTGAAGAGATGAACCAGAGATTAGGAACACTTTGGACTTTTCTTCCAAAGGATCTGGGTTCAATTCTCGGCACCCACATGGCAGCTCACAGCTGTCTGTAACTCTAGTCTCAGGGAATTTTGCACCCTCTTCTGGCTTATCTGGGCCGTAGACACACATGTAACACATAGACATGCATGCAGGTAAAACACTGAGACATATAAAAAATAAACAATATATATTGTTTTCCAAAATTTATTTGGCCTAGCTCCCAAGAATGAAATGAATAATAAAATTATAGAATACATTTTGGTATTACATTAGTTTAAAATATTTTCCCTAGATATTGGGACAGACTTCATATACTGACTTAGTAGACAAAATTTAAAGTGAATATTAGTATAGTATCAGTGGGGATGGAGGAAGGAGAATCTTGAACTACAAATTATATTATTGCATATATGAAAATGTCATAACAAAATTCATATTTTGTTCTATTACTATCTGCTAATGAAAAATAAGGCCCCAAGAAGAGTGTAACACATAATTGAAATAATTCTTCTTCCCCTCTCTTTCTCTCTCTCTCTCTTACATCCTATTAAAAGTCAGGAAATTATCTCTCCTGACTCAAAATAACATGCAAAATGGGAGGAAGACCAATAACTTGTGAGGTAGTAATCCCTCACTGACTGTCTGTGCTGTTCCATGCACATTTGGAGTTGTTGGTTTTTTGGTTTTTTTTTCTCCTCTATTGTGTGGGCTACAAAGCTACAGGACTTTCTTTCTTTCCCAGAGCCAAGGTTGTAGAAGCATTTGCCATCACTTCTTCACTTGTTAACCTACATAGACATTTCTAAGTTTCCCCTTATTTTGCAACATTTCAGAGGTCTCTGATCACCTTTTAAATGATTCAGTGAGAAGACAACCCTGAAAGACCCAGAGAAACGATGACACCTGCAAAAGAGCCAGTAGGGTGACTTGAACTTTGGTAGAAGTAGCTTCTCCCATTCCCCATCATACAGGTCAGTCCAGTGCTGAGGTGGAAATCCATCATATTCCACAGCCATTTTAGTTCCTCTCACAGCAGGGGCTCATTAGAAATTGAGCTGTGGTGATTAGGTCCTAGGCATCTATGCTTTCGAGTAACAAAGTCAATTTTAATTTAGGTATTAAATCTACTCAAGAAGCAGGTGTGTTTGTTGTCGCTGATAGCTTTGTTCTATCCAAAGTCTTGAGGAACGCATGCCATTAACCTGTTTCTGTAGCCTGAGAGAGCCCCAAGAACACATAGGCACTCAGGCTAGCTTTATCACAGGATATCAAATCCAGGCACATCCTGGTAAGACAGCAACATCTAGAGTCGTCAAACTCAAGAAAGCCCACAATAAAATGTTTACATCCATCAACAACATAGAGTTGCTTCCAGTCTGGTTCACACGAAAAGTCCAGAATCACATTCTTATAATCCATTCTGTCTAAAGATGTATTTGACATTTCATCTCTTTCCAGTTACAAGGGGAACAGAAAGAGTGTAAAAATCAAAGGTCAGATTATAAGGTAGGTAGGGAGACAGGTAATGGTCAGAGAACAGTTGAAATGCACTTGTGATACCCGTAGGATGCTGAAACAAGCCAGGACATGAGCAGCTGGGCAGTTTTGTGGTTGCTGGCTTAGCCAAGCTAGAGTTATTGTGACTTTGAAAGAATATTTTTAATAGAATGAGAAGGTACTAACAACATTTATTTCAGTAGGAAAATTAATGGAAACTAAATTGGAAACAATGCATCAAAACTCTGAGCAAAATTATCTTTGAGAAACATTTATATGAAATGCGTATCCAACATCTTTTATAACCAGTTGTAAAGGACCATCCATCCACTCATCCATTCATCTCACTTACCTTGGTCAGTTATGGCTGCTATAACCAAGTGCCACACAGTAACATAAAATGACAAAAATGTTATTTCTGCTAGTCCAGAGGCTGGAAGCCTGAGATTAGAGTGCCAGCAAGGTCCTTCAAGTGCTAGGAGGTCCTTCTGCTTGCAGACCACCAGTTTACCTTGTTTGTGTGGCCTAAAGGAGGCAAGAGAACTCTTGGGATCCTTTTAAAAAAGGACACAAATCTCATGTAAGGATTTCACTCTCATGATCTGAGACTTTCGCAAGTGTCTCTTCCCTTAATGTCATCACATGAAGGGTTCATGTCTCAGCATATAAATGGGGGGAAACATAAATATGCTATCCATAATACCACATCAAAAGAATATACTGTGGTCTATTGTGTCTATTGGAAACAGTTTGAGGTTCTGGTGTTTCTGTACTTTCCATCTCTAATCCAGTTTGTGTGCTCTTAAGCATCTGCACACACAGGACTGTGCATTTCCCTTGGTGCCAAACACTATAACACAAAAGGCTTGCATTCCTGACCAGCAGGTATCTGACTCATTTGCTAATATCTTCTCTATGCTTTCTTGTGCTGGGCGTTGGCATTGATCACTATTAATGTAGTATATATATTATAATGTGCACAGTATATAAGGCAGTAGTGCATGTAATTTGTTTTTCTATTGAAAGTGGTGTACAGCTTTAAAAATGTTCAGAACTCACTGAATTCTTTTAATACGAGTATAATCTTAAGAGGTTTTTAATATTATAAGAAAATAGTGTTTTCTGAACATGACACACCAGTTGCACACACACACTCACAGCAGTTGTAACAGCCTGAAGACTTGTGCAAGATTAAGTCAGACAAGATCCAAGCATGGATGGGAGAGGGGAGTCTGAAATCCCACCCCTATCTAAGGAGCTATTGGTAACTGATAGTTGCCGGGAGAGGGAGAGTTAGTTCTCTTTAATGACGTTACCTCTGAAAGGTAGACCATGCTCCCATGGATGACTGCATACCCAAGAGTATACAAGCAGCACAAACTGGATTCAATGGGTTTAAAATAATAAGAACACAGAGTTGGGTGGATTTGGAATAGGCATGTGAATTAGGCATGAGTTGAAGGAATATGATCAAAAGATAATGTATGAAATTCTCAAACAGCTAATATAAAAACATTTACAAGTTGTTTTTATTTATAGTCTGTACTTTCAAAAGCTTCAGCCTCTACTGGTCATTGTTTCTTACTCAGTAGTCTGAATGTATTCCAAACCCGAGGGTTTTCATCTTATGCTATGGGGAGTTCTCCAATCACATCCCTTTAAATGTCATTTCTCTACGTTTCTCTATGCATTCTTCCTCGTGAGTCAGTAGCATGAATGTTGGGCTTTCTGGATCCATTTTTCATGTCTCCCAATCTTTCCTTCATAGTTTGAATTTCCACATTTTTGTACTACATTATTCTGATTTGTCATTCTCTACTTAGCTGTTTTTTTTCCCTCCTAATCAATGTGTGTGTCCTTTAGTTTTCTTTTTAATACCATAATCATGTAACTAAATCCTACAAGTCGTAATGATAATCTTTAAATTTTCCTTTGATTCATTATTATTTGTTTATATTATATTGTATTATCCACCATATTTATTTTAGTGTTCCCATATCCTATTCTTTATCTCTGAAACAATTTTAGAAGTGTTTAAAGCGTTTCTGATTATTCAGTTATTCACATTTTGTGGGACATGGGTAGCACAGCTTGATCTAGCTGGATCATGTTTTTCACCATTTTAACTTTTCTAAATCGTGGAGTCATCTCCTGTGCCAACCTGAAGCAATCCACGCAGGCTCAGCACCAGCTGTGCCGTGCTCAGCTGTGAAGGAGACTCAGCTTCGGAAGACAGCTCAGTTCCCACTTCTCAGATTCCCCTCTCATTTTTAGCATCTCTACTGGCAATCATTTTCAGATTCCATTTAAATAATCGCATGGGGTTTTCATGATTTTGAAACAGAGGCTCAACACATGTTAAATTTTCAGTCCATTCTCTTGAATAAAAAACAGTTCACTGGTCTTTCTCATGGCCTTGTTTTCAATCGAGGGATGAACCAGAGGAATATTTTTTTTTTAATATGGTTGAGTAAGGAAGTGACAGAGACAGCCAGTCACTGTATTTTCTGAGATGATGTTCCAGGCAGGCATGGGGACAGGGAGCATGTGCCTGTGGGAAGAGCCCTGCACTGACCATTGCCAACATCTATTTTTAGCCCTGTTCTGACTTTTGAAATTGCTTGAGGAAAAAGCTGCCATCTCCTCTTGCTTACTGATGCTCCTCACTAATCTTCCCCTTCAAATCAATTTGGAAATACACTTCTGTTATGAAATTGGCCAGGAGATCGTAAGCCCTAAGTATTCTGAACTTATAAAATGGGCTCTCAAATAAAAGAATTGGCCAATTATGCTTTTTTTTTCATTTCTCACCTTATCCTTGTGCAAACACAAAAGGAAACCCATTTCTTTCATCTCTGTCCCTAGATCTCATTAAGCACACTAAAGAAAGTATTGCTGACTTTCCTATGTACCTTTTCAACTTCCTCAAATGTTGTCATCAGCAAATAAATTAAAATCTTACAAAATTTTGAACTTAGCATTCTATGTAAATGTCTCATAAAACACGATAAAAGTGTGAAATTATTTCTGGAAGATTTCATAAAAATATGCTTAAATGTGTGAAAAGTGAGGGTAAAATACTTAAAATGTGCAGAAAATTAACAAATGACTCTAGCAGTATTAGAAGAAAAAAAAACACGTGACACAAAAATGTATCATAATTATAGTTTCGTAAAACAGTAGTTTTAAAATGCCATCAATGAAATAATAGGTGAGAAAAAATATTAGTATATGCCTTCTTCCATGCCATCCTTATTTGTGCCGATGACATTCTCATTAGTTGTCTTAGTAAGAGGAGTCACAAACTTGCCTCCTGTATTCTTTTATCCAAATCAGGCATCTTAGGCTCTTCAGAGCGTGTCCACAGCATCCCCTGCTTCTTTGTCTTGTTTCTTTGGGGGGAGGGGGAGGCTGAGAACAGCAGAAGAAATGGTGAAAACGAGCCAATTAAAAATTACTTTGGACAGAACCAAGGAGCCAGGTGGTGGTGGCGCACGCCTTTAATCCCAGCCCTCCAGAGGCAGAGGCAGGCGGATCTCTGTGAGTTTGAGGCCAGCCTGGTCTACAGAGCGAGTTCCAGGATAGCCAGAGCTACACAGAGAAGCTCTGTCTCAAAAAACCCAAAAAAGAAAAAGAAAAAAGCAAGAACCAAGGAGATTCTTTCCTTTCTAAAATACCTAGTCAAAGAAAATGGGTCATGAAACAAAACGGGAAGTCATAAATCTGAGGTAAAGGAATGTAGGGATGGGTGTGGGACTGACAGGAATGGAAGGGAGACCTAAGAAGACAGGCAAAGTAATCCGAATGTATGTGACATACACATGTGTGAAACTATCAAAGAACAAAATTAATAAACAAAAACTGCAGAGAATCATCGGTGGGGTCTTGTTTATTGGTTTTATGTGTGACATTACCACCAGCTTTGTCCTGATGCTTTTGCCCGTTCAGGTGCCCTGTAACAACACATGCTGTAGTGCAGGTTTAAGCAATATGGCAGATCAAGTATGCAAGTTTTTCTCTATCTTCTTCCCAAGGAGAGAGAGAAGTGATAAAAATTTTTAAAAAGTGTGCAAGGATACCAGGAGGCTTAGCTTTGGAAAACAGGAAGGGGATAAAAAGAGAGTAGTAGTGAGTGAAAACAAAACCATGAAGTTGAATATACAGGTGGAAAAAATGACAATCAGTTCATGAATCCTAGAAAAGTCTCAAATTTGGACCCACCATGAAGATCAGCTTTAGAAGTATGAAGATGCAATGAAGTGGACAGGGATCTAGAACTATGACCTAAAACATGGAGCTAGAACTATGACCTAGAACATGGAGCTAGAACAGGGAGCTAGAACTATTACCCAGAACAGCGAAACTAGAACTGTGACCTAGGACACAGAGCTAGAGCTATGTCCCAGAACAGGGAGCTAAAACTATGACCTAGAACAGGGAGCCTGAGCGTGACAGGGAGCAGCCACACCCACTGGATTCTCCCTCCACCCCACATAATCAGGAAGGAGTTCCTGCACCAAAAATAGAGAACCAAGATTTGTCTGGAAACTTGATTCAGGAGGCACACATATAATCTGAAAATTGGAGGTGGTAAATGTCACCAAATAGTAAAGATGCTCTTTTCCTGGCCATGTTCTAAAACTTGAACAACCAAAAGACTAGAGTATTCTTTTACTTACCAGGAGAGGCATATGCCTCAGTATAAACAGACAAATCTGCCACCTGACCCCAGGAGTTAATAAGCTACATCCACAAGGGATCCTTACTCAGGTAAAGCAGAGATGGACAGTAGTTAAAACAACAAACAGATTTTGATAAGTAACCACTCCAGCTGAGGAACAGAGACCTCACTACAGAGCTGGCCTCGGTTCCAATGAGGGCAGTTAGGAGTTAAGAGTCAAGGAGAAGGGACTCCAGTATGTGGGACAGCAGAGGTAAGAGGGACTGATTAGACATTAAAGGAAAGAGTCTTTCCTAAACTGACTTAAGAGCATTCTTACTAAAGTTGTGCTATGTAGGCTTGAGAATGATGGACACTGGTGGTCAAAGCTTAGAGACCTCAGAATTACCTGACCAGAGTTGAATACAGGAGAAACAGAGAGTTATTTGTCATTTCTATCAAATGGACACATAATTATAATCAAGCTGCAAAATAAATAGGAATGGTCATCCCGTAATCACAGGATACATGAATGAAACCTCCAACATGAAAGAAAGGGATCACAGAATGCAAGAAAAAGAATCTCCAAGAACACAGATGAATAAAATTTTTACAAAGAAACAGAAAGACCAAAGGAAATTCACAAGGAAGCAATATAAAATAATTTGAGTGTCAAAAGCATAAATTTATAGATTAAAAGAACCACCAATTATACATCAAAGCAAGTAAATGAAATGATTGTCAGAGATCAAAACACTAGCTATAAACAGGAGATCTTGAGATTTCACAGAAGCCATTCACAAATAAGCCAGATGCTGGGAGCCAGGGAAAAAATGACATTTTTTTTTTTTTTATTTCTTAAAGGTAAACACCAGTGATAAAACACAATGTCTCAAGGCCTCCAAAATTTGAAAGTCAGGTCACTTACAACTTAGAAATCTTTTTCTAGCTAATAAAGCCAACTATCCTAAACATAAAAGTGTTTTTCGATATGCAAACCTTCAAAATTTTAAATCCCAAGTGAATCTTCATCTTGACATATCTTGAGAATAAGAAGTAATAGATTAGAATGGATGGTGTGGATATTAGAATGAGGATCCTGGGTTTGAATCCAGATTCCTCACCTATTTGGCAGTGTGCTGCTGCAGGTGTTTAACCTGGGGGACTTGACTTCCCCATCGGCTCTGTGGAATCCTAGTAGTACCCATCCTGGGACCAAATGACTCACTGAATACACGCATGTGAATCATGTTGACAAAATATGTCCATTAAGACCATCGTTTTCTTTGCCATTTCACAGAAGCTGCAGATTTATTACCTGGCATGGAAGAAACTCTACACGTCATCTGATGAAGTCACCTAGGTAACAGCCTCAGACCTAGAGAGCAACCTGTGTCAGAACAGTACATTGAAGGGTTCAGGAATGAGGCATACAGAGAAAATGGCCTGCTGCTCTGTTTGAAGCCATAAACATTTGGATAAATTATAACAGGTGAGTGACAAATTATTGTGAACATTTGGAACATCATGACTATATGCATAAGGAAAATTTATTGTTTTAGAGTCAGTTCTTAAGATTTAGAACTTTAGATACAACTGAATAAATATAATAGGGTATTAGTTGGTGCAATGATTAAAAATAATGACCTCATCATAGGAACGTAAACAATGATTAATTTAATTTAGTTATTAATATAATTATGCTAAGGAAATGATGGAGGATAAGAGGGAGAGCTAAGACTTTAAGTTGTATGCCAAGAAGTCAGCGGACACATCCTAAAGCTGACAAGTCAGGAAGCATCAACATGTGATTATTACTTAGAGACATGGAAATTTATGTTAGGAGAAGTTGCTAAAAGTACCCAGAGAGTTTCCCTATAGGAAGGAATGGAAACAGGGACATCTGTTTTCCACAGCAAGCCTTTGAACAATAAAGTTTTTGGCTATGATTTTTTAAAATAAATTAATTATAATGAATAAAGTAAAAACAAAAAATCCACAGTTATCAAAGTGAGTCATGGTACATAAAAATGCACTCATTACTGAACCATTATCATGTGCCAAACATGTTAGAGTGTGTTAAAATGCAAAAATAGTCCTACACCTAACAAATTTGCAAAACAGAGAGATAAGTCAATGGAAAACTCCTAACCATATACAGTTTGATAACTGTTACCATAGAAGTATGAATAATGCATGAAAATCTGAACAGATGACAAATCGATTTGCTCTTCCCAGGCAAGTGACTAGATAATATAAATATGCGTTGTAAAGGAGCACAAGGAAGAACATAAAGCATGGCTTGTGAACTGGCAAACAATTGTACTCTTCATTCTGTGATTACAGTTTTTTCCACGGCGTTTGGTTTCTTGATAATAAAATTCTTCAGGAAATTTAAGATGATAATGAGTCATATACATTAAATTGTATGTGATGGACTGGGAAACAGTTGTGTTATTTCAACTAACTTTCTTTGAAGGCCCTGAACAAGTAAAGCAGGCCCTTTAAAAAAAACTGTTTTAGTGTAGTTTCTATATTAAAAAAAAAAAGGACCTGAAATCTCACTTGAAGCTATCCACATTCTGTTTCAGGGGAGACGTTGAGTGGTTTAAGGTTGTTCTTTGAAATAATCAAAGATAGTTCTAGAAGATACAGTATTTGTCAGAGATGTGTATGGTAGTTTGAAAGAAAATGGCGCCATAGGGAGTGGTACTATTAGAAGGTGTGGCTTTGTCTGAGTATGCGTGGCCTTATTGGAGGAAGTATGTCACTGTGGGGGTGGACTTTGAGGTCTCCCATGCTCAAGCTACACCCAGTGACATAATTCACTTCGTGTTGCCTGTGGATCAAGATGTAGAACTCTCAGCTCCTTCTCCAGGACCATGTCTGTCTGCATGCTCCCATGTCCTGCTATCATGATAATGGACTGAACCTCTGAAGCTGTAAGCCAATGAAATGTTTTCCTTTATAAGAGTTGCTGAGATCACGGTGTCTCTTCACACCAATAGAAACCCTGACTAAGACAGTGTGCTGGTGTTAGAGAGCTGATTGTTTTGAGCTTGGCCTCATGTGTCAGTACTTGGTGGATTCATTAGCTGACCAGCAAAGGAAAAACCACCACTGCAGAAGCTAATATAAACCTTATTTACATGCTTACTACAAAAGGATGATCGTTTCTCTCTATAAGCAGAACAGAATATTTCTACTATCAGGTTTTTTTTTTTTAAGAAAAAAGAAAACCTTTCAGGATTTACTCAAATATTCACATCAAGTTAGTAAATATTATGAAGAGGCTATTGAGACGATGAGCTTCCCTACCTATCTCCTTAACATTCCATATGATATTTTATGCAGTTACTTTTAGATGTTTTAATTCCTAAAGCATTTTGTTTTATTGCCTAGAGAAATCTACACATGACCCAAAATTCTGAATTGCTAGGAAGATCCTGTTGGCATTAAAGATTAGCATGGAAATTATCCACGAAGAGGAAAATCCATTGCCAGATAATTGAGGATTAGCAGTGTCTCAAAGAGAATAAAGGAGGGACTCTGACTCCTCAGGCTTTAATGAATCAATTACAACTGCTGGGATTTTTAAAGCACAATATAAAGTAACAACCAGCTCCCTCATGCAAATTGATAGCACGTTTACCCTCCTTTCTTGGTGACAAACCTGACAATATGATGCCTGAGCTGATAGAAACATTCAGCAATTAAGTTTACTTAATGGCAAATAAGTTATGTAGTAGATATTACAGACAAATTCACAGAAATAGTCTTGTCAGTTAAGATTGCAGGAGTTGGGTTGCGTCTCTCTCCTGTATTTAAGAGAAGTATTTTAAGTGTTCTCTTTCTCTTGTTAATTTTAAACAAAGGTGTGCAGCTTTTCTCCTCTTTTATGGGAATTGTGAAGCCCAGGATGACATTGTTACTTGGGCATGGACTTCTCTGTGTGTGTCATTAAGGCACAGTATTTAACAGATAACCAAGTAGGTCTTTTATATCTGTCTATCTGTCTATCTATCTATCTATCTATCTATAGCCTGATAAGTAAAATTAATGGTATTTTCTATGTAGCTACACATGTTGAATAATGATTCATAGCATACAACATATCCTCAGAGGAGGATGCCATATTTAAGAGGCTTTGGGATATTTATTTATGTTTATCTTGCCTCCTGGTTCATTTACTGAGATTGAAGTGTACAATTTTTTTTTCATTTAGATGTAGGGTTTGTTATTCTTTGGGAAGCATTACTGAAGTAAATATCATATTTACTTCTTACCACTTCAGAAAAAAATGTTGAGTAAAAAGTTTGAATAACATCTTTGGACATTATCCTGAGAAAGGTCTACCATCACAATGTCCCCAAGGCTAGTTTCTAAAAATTTGGATTCCAGGTAGGTTTCCATTATTTTAGAATGATTCTTGCTTTGCTCCAATGATTTGTATAATGGTGTGGCTTATGTTGAATATCTGCTTACCTTCTAGATGGTGGGAATTTTATATATGCAAAGTTCAACTAAACACATCCTAATAAAATTCCCTGAGTGCTGAGAGTCTAAGGGGATTTCCCACAGTGGAACATCTTACTTATGTTGCCATAACTTGTTGCTGAGAGAATTAAACACATCCTGTGTGACTCCATTGGGAACAGCCCACTGAAAGTTTGCATGTGGTTCCCCAGACTTTCCCTGGGTGTCTAATTTGCTCTGTATCCCGTCATGGTAGGAAAGCAAAGCTATGTGACTGATGTTGAGCCCTCTGGTCCTTCCGAGAACATCAGTGATACGGTTCCTGGAGACCATATGTTCTTATTATTCATATTCTACACAGGAGAAACATGACGTACGGAGAGGGTGAGGGCACACAAAAGTTCTCATCAAGGCTTTCCACAAGGATCAAAAATTATTCTGCAGAATCATGGTATTAACACCTTCTTTCACTCTTCTTCAGTTATCAGTAAGTCAGAGTCAATATTATGCATTTCTGACATGAATTTGTAGATAAGTCACTTCCTTTCCAAGGACCCGAGTTCCTTATCTGCAAAGGTACCTGCATTATCTTAATACTGTAATTATTAAAATTAAATGAAACATGATTTAAATAATTTTGTTTAAAGCAAGGACTTCAGAAATGGTAGTTGCTACTGGTATTATCCAGGAATTTTTTTCTTTATATGAAATAGAATTTAATCTAGATAGTAAATAAAGAATTAAAACACAAAACAATACCAGTTTTTGTCACTGCTACAAAATTATCTGAGAAAGACAATTTAAAGAAAGAAAGGTTTCTTTTGGCCCCCAGCTTCAGAGGTTTCTGTCCCTGGTTGGCTGGCTCTGTTGCCCTGAGCCTGAGGTGAAACAGGACATCATAATGAGAAGTGTGTGGTGATGGCGCAGGGCAGCTGAACTCAGGGTGGCCAGAAGGCAGAGAGAGGAAAAGACCCAAGTACAAGAGATTTCTTTTGAGGACTACCAAGAGGGAGCCTTCAGAACATATCCCCATCCTAGTGACTATTTCTTCCAGCTAGGCCCCCGCCCCCACCTGTTGGTTTCTGCCTCCCAATAAAGCCATCAGATTATTATTCTATCAGTGGAATAAACTGATGATGATGTCAGGGCCTTTGTGATTCAGTCACTTCCCAAAAAGATAACCAGCTGAACACCAGGGCTTTTTTTTTTTTTTAATAAAAATTTTGTAACTACAAACTCATTCTGTAATTGATCTATCAGATGAACAGTCTGTGAGCAACTTAAAGGATATAATTATAAGCAAAGAAAATTTCCACACCTGAACAGCTCTTCCTACATTATACAATACACCAACCATAGAAGCCAAACCATTTTTAACGCCATGAGTTGCTAGGGTATCTATCAAGCTCATCAGCCTGGTACAATAGAAAATAAGCAGGACTCTGGATGTAGACTTACAACCAATTCCTATACCCGTTAAGAGAATTTGGGTCCACCTGTAACCATTTCTATGAGTCAAAGTCCTCATTGTGCTAACAGGCCAATCACATTTTCCTGGCTTCACTTTACAGGATGCTGCAAAGATTTAGGAACATGTCTTTCTCAGTTTCTTCATCTGTAGGGTGCAGATCAAGATGCCTCTTCATGGTTCCTAAGATTCCACCTTGCTATACCACCTGTACTCTGGGCTTTTTTTTTATTTTATTTTTTTTCCTATTGTAGTTGCTTTAAAGCAATACACATGTAGACATCAGCAGTCCTTTTTCAGAGGATCCTCTGTATCTCACTTCAAGTTCTTACTTATCCACTGTAGCTTATCCTCTGCTTTTATCAAACTGCAACTGATCTAATTTATGAAGATGACAACAAAAGAAACACTAATTAAAAACCTGTTATCTCTTAGCAGCCTGCCTTTCTTCCTCCTCA